>CAFUXE010000395.1:918426-946320 GCA_903364295.1 Serranus cabrilla
TCTTGCTCCAGCATTGAATACTAACTCTTTAATGGGTAGGCTTTTTCTGACTTCATGACTGCATGTGCTCCTGCTTCATTTTCATGTCTGTCAAGCAGTTAACTTAGAAAAATCTTTGAAAATTAAGGCAAAATGACTTTGCTATTTTTTCTTTATTTAAATTTAAATAATTAAAGTCTTCACTTGCTATCTGCTGCTCTGAGAGACACCCCCTCTGCTCCAGAAATCTTAGATTTGTAACCAAAAGGCACCACACTAGTTATTCATTCTACGGAGAAAGTGAAAGTAGGGGCAACCTTCCTGAAACCAAATAAATAAATGAATCAATAGATTTGAAAATAAGAAGATATCAGTGTCATTGGCCATGGTGACACAGCCCACTTGGGGCCACATTAATACATAATTGCTTTAAAAGTTGGCGTTTGCACTACTGATTAATAAATACAACCGTTTATGGGGACTCTCGAAAGGGACTGTCAATTACCAGCGATGAATAATTCCAATCAAAATCTAATCTAATTAAACTGCCTTTTATTGTCTTTTTAGACTTCAGTTACCAATGACTCATTAATATGCATGTTTTAACCCTCATGTTTTAAACATTACAGTGTACAGGGGATTTTCAAAAGCACTTTGAATGGGATTTTTTTTCCTTTTCTGTTGCCTAGAATCCTGTTTTGCATCACAGATACCGGCTGAAATGTAGATTGATGTGGCTTATCATCTGTCCTCCCATCAGCTCAGGAAATGAAGGGAGAAATAAAGATGGAAAATAAAGGAAATTAAAACTAGGTCACAGAATTTACCTGGGATTTCATGTGTAACCTTGTTTTTTTCCCCCTGTTGTATATTTGCTCATTGTCTTTTTCCTATTTATCTCCTCTTGTCTCTCCCCCAATTGTTTTACCTTACTCACTCTATCTATCTATCTATCTATCTATCTATCTATCTATCTATCTATCTATCTATCTATCTAATCTATTAGGAAACCACAGTCAGATATCGAGGGCGATTGTGGCCATCAGAGTAATGGACATTAATGACAATGCCCCTGAATTTGCCACTGAATACGAGGCCTTTCTGTGTGAAAATGGAAAACCTGGACAGGTAAGGAAAAAAGTGGCTCATTCATCAAACCAGTGATCTATCGTTTTCTAGGTCCTTTCCTTTCTGTCTCTCACTCCTCCCCTGTAATGATTGGCCACGGTGAATTATAGCCTATTTATTTCACTGGGAAACTACAGAGGTGGGAGTACAGACCTTTTTTCCCTGCAACAGTCCTCCCTTGACACAGTGTGCGTGGAGCAAAGGGGGAAATGAGAGCAGTCAGGATTGATCAGAGTGGATCATAATTCAAGACTGTCTTTCATGTCCTCCTCCAGATGGCACAATGCTTCCCCCAGCCAAAAATTCTGGACAAGTACTTAGCATTCTCCTTCTCATCAATCGACCTCATTCAGAGGACCTGTGTACGTACAATAGGGAGCTTTATTGAAAGGAGGGGAAATAAGGGGTACTGAAAAAAGAGAAAACTGTCCTGCAGGGCCTGAATTCTAATTTCCAATCAATCATAAAGACGTACAGCACGATAAGACCTATGATGACAGATTAACAGATAGAGCCAGGAGCCTCAAAGTGTGCCAGACTAGACAGGACCTCATTGATAATAATCTGAAACTCCAGGAATGAATAGGGCATATATTTCATCAGGTGTGATCCAGCCAGTATTAGACTGAGGCAATCTGCGGTGGCAAAAACGGAGTAATGAATAGGCTGCCTCCTGTAATGACTTGGAACCCTCCTCTGTATATCTTCTTGTCTCTCTGTTTTTACCACAGGTGATCCAGACTGTCAGCGCGGTGGACAAAGACGACCCAATCCAGGGACACTACTTTGAGTATCGTCTAGTGCCGGAGATGCTCAACAACCCCAATTTCACCATCAAAAACAACCGAGGTGAGAAACAAAAGAAAGCCCAGAGATGTAAGTCTTTTGTGGCAGAATGACTGAAGTTTCTGTAAATTTCTCCAATGGCTTTCCACTCTAATCTCTAACCCGTGGCGTGTTAGCCGTACTCGAGATGAAATCTGGTGGATCAGTGTAGCTCACAATTAGCAGATGTGAAATTGTCTGGACACCAGCTTCTTTTTACTCCCCAGTGCGTTTTGAGGGAAACTAAATGAATGGGATCCAAATGGCTTTTCCTGGTAGTCTTGCAGCTCAATGTAGGGTGACTTCCTAGGAGCTGTTGCAGTATGGCAGATGGTACTAAAATTATTTGCTAAATACTCTGATTGGTTTATTTGCTGTTTCTTTTTTGTCTTTTTTCTACTCCTCTTCTCCTGCCTCTCCTCTATAACTGGCTCTGAACAGGCTGCGTTCATGATGACATTGTGTAATGTTTTCAGCTTGGGGCAAATAATCTTCATATGGTACTAGCCTTCTGTTTCAACGCTAAGGCTGCAGGCTAACATACTGCAACCTCTCTCTGACGGAGGAAAGAGTCCATAAAAATCAGGTCATCAAATGTACTAGCCATTTTTCGAGAAGTATAAAAAAGCTTTTACTTTTGAAACAGGTACATTATAAGGCAGGAACTTGAGATGCCAGGCAGGCAATGTGAAAATAGCCTTGGCTAAGTATATTTATACCTCCTTTGACACATTGAGCAATAACTAAAGGGACTAAATCTTATTTTTCTTGTTGCACACGTGCAAAAAAACCTGTCAGAAAATGAAAAGTCAAAAAGGAAGGGCTCTTTATCAGGCACACAGTTGCTGCAAAATACTAAGTCTTAAGTGGATCAACCTCGAAGTGTATAAAACATGCAGGTTCCTGAACCCTGCCCTTTTGTTAAGAAGAGATTTAATAGTTTCTTAAGATGATGTAACAGATAAAACCCACTAGAAATGTTTCACCAGTATAAGCACAGCTCTGCATCAGTCCAAACAACTAAACCCTGGATCTTTCTCACTTGCCTACAGCCACAGTAAATATATGTTGTGGTACGGCTCTTTATATATTGCATACTGCACCAAACACTTGTCTGTGGTATTGCTATTTCCAAACAGAGAAGAGAAGCCCATCTCACCATATCCCCCAGCACTTCAGTGACTATTTCTATCTGAATCGGCAGCTGTGGGAGACACTTGAGTGAAGAGCGTCAGGCTCCTGTGAGCCTCTGTGTGCTGCTTTTGTTTGTGATGATGAGTCTAATTGTAGGGATTGCACAGTGAAGAGGTTAGGGGCTGCCCACACTGAGGAAGAAGGCTTCTGACCAGTTTTATACAAGATATCGAGCACTTTGACAACTCTGTGTTCAGCAGGCGTGGTTACACCAGAGCCGACCATCCCATTCTCAGTAATTCAGACAACATACATTAACCACGCTGCCAAGATTGAAGTTATATTGACAGAAACTCTTTCAAACTCATTTAAATTGTGTCAAGAAATTACACAATCTTCTTCTTAAAAAATGTATTTTAAATGCATAAGCAACAAAATGCTCAATTTTTTGCACATACATCCTAACTTGGTACACCTTGCGGTGGCTAATGATGCTGATGTTACATAATGTTTAGCCATTAGCATTGTCCTAGTGATGGCCAAATGAAGCTTCATAAACCATTCTTTATGGTTTTAGCTCTGCTAAACTTGGCTTAAAAGCACACTGAACGGCCTTTTCTTGTGCATTTTTCTTTAAGAGTGCAATCTAGTGGGGTCAACAAAAACAGCTAAGCATTCATGAAGCTTCATTTGGACATCACTACGATATCCTATAAATGTCACTTGTGGTAAATAATTACCACGTTACCTTGAATTCAAGAAGACAATCTAAAAAGTAAATCCTTGATGATGTAAAGTAAATGCAGGTCAAGTTTAACAACAAAAACAACTTACAACAACTTATAACATCTGTTTCTCATACAACTAGTTCAGTATAATCTAAAAAAACAACTTACAATTTACAACAATGTAGCAACTTCCGTCTCAGGCTTTAACGGAGGTTTTGATATAGTTTTTGGTTTAAACCTAGCTTCCATTAGTTTAGCAAGGATTTTTTTGGATTCTCTGTTCACTGTAGAGGTATGAAGGTAAAACCAACTTTTCTTTAACAATTCAAGGTAGCATGCAGTGAGTACTTGGATATATCACTTGATACAGTACTTGTTTTGCATAGATGAAAGAGCTTGCTCATGATTGATGATTTCGGATGATTAAAATTCACTGGACAGCATTAACACCTCCCGGCAAAATGTCAGTGTCCGTCAGTTTAGATGTTAACTGTTGTAGACCTTTTTCTTTTCGACCTCTCCCAAGACAACAATGTTCTTGGCTTGTATGCTACACTTTCTAGTGCAGGTTTGCTTTTATCACAGCGGTGCCCCTGCTGGACCAGCTGTCAATCACCTGCCCATCCACTAAGAGGCTCTGAAGCTAAAGGAGCATTTCAAAAGTATCTCTGAAAACCCTTTTCACCCTGTAGCTAAACAGAAAGAAAAACAATTTTGACAATTGCTTTTGACCGTGAAATTATGACACTATTATTACAATTGGACTTTCAGCTACACTATGAATGTTGTATTACAGTGATATTAAAGCCCAGGGGCAAAATAGCCGACCAACCATTTTGTAATTCACAATGAAAATAAGAAGACTCAAAATGGGAATTATTTTTGTACTTTTAATGTAAATAAGGTTTGATGAAAATATCAATATAGGCGTTAAAGACAAAATATGTGTCAAAATCCCATTCTTAACTAAATATTGTGGTGCTGCAAATTGTCTGACTCATATTCTACTGATTTAAAAAAGACTTTGTTTTGATTTGATATATTCTCCAATAAAAATGATAATAACAATGCAATAAAGATACTTTTGCAATTATCAGTCAAAAAATAATAAGGGAAAACATGTTTTTTCCAAATCATGCAATCAGTATTGCAATCAGTATGGAGCAAAGAATCCAGACACACTGCATGTGGTGCTTTTAGTGGTAGGAAAGTTCACCCATTGGTAGGACCAACATTACCTCTTTTGCTTCTTCCAGTCCTTTTGTATTATGCTACTATAAAGCTTTAAAGTCCTGCTGATTTGGCATCCATGGATGTGCTGTGTCTCATTGCTCACATAATCTTAAGGGACTTTGAAAGTGCAAAAAGTTTTCATACTATTAGTGTCACTTCTGCTGTCACTGCTGTCATTTGGAACCTCCCACATATTAAGTTATTAATAGCCAAGAATTAATTCAAATGAGCTTTTGCTTTTGTTATGGTGATGATTAATATTTCAATGTACACAGTTTTTTTTTTTAAATCAGAAGTCATCAGTCGTTAGATGAAAGACTTTTAATGTGCCCTAATATATAAAATTATACAAAGAGCATTTTTGTAGTGAGTTCAATCTGTTTGAAAGTTATCTGCACAGCTTCCGTTTTCTTTGAGCAGCAGATTTTTTTTTCTCTGGAAGGGCTGACGGGCAGGAAATGTTTAATTCTATTTTTACCATCAATAGTTGCCAAGAAATGAAAATGACCTGTATACGAGGACAAGCCCTGATGGTTTACTACACTATAGCAGATACTTGCATACTCACTGTGCACTGCTGAGTGATCCAAATGAAATAAGACATGTCGGTGCTCACAAAGCAGAGCGTACCACTTTGTGGCAGCACTCATAAGAAAATAAATCTGAGCATATGTTCACATCAATTACAGATTGTGCAAAAAAAATAATTCTATCATGAAGCATTCCATCTTTTCATTAAGTTTGCTCTGTCAATGTGGATGTTTCAACATGGCCCGTCTCTCTATATCACCACATCTATTTTCCCTCCCTCTTCAGTGCACCCTCAAGCAGAGAGGCAAAGGTTAGACTATCAGAAATCTTGTACGTTTTCCATAAGATCAGCAGGAGTAGATTCTTATGGGAATGCGAGTGTTTGATAATGTGAGCAGGGTAAGGAGAGCTAGCTAATGAGCAGACAGCTTCACAGAAGTGCCATCAAAGAGCAGCTGGCACCTTTCTGGGTCGACATGTGCCATCTTCTAAGTCAGTGTCGCCTGCCGTGGTCTCTTCATTTCCTCGGCTTTCAAAGGGGTACAGCAAACTCGCCATCCTTCAGAATTCCCAAATTGGACTATAGAAAAAGGAAGGTGGCTGAAATCCATCTACAGCAGTGGACGGTGAGAGTGCTAGAGAGCCTATAGTGACGATTGATGTGAAATTAGTTTACCCTCATGCTGCACTGATCTTCACACGATTCGATAATAGAACTTCAGTCTGTTGCCACCATGAATAATAATGGGTTTTTCACACATCATCGCAAAAAAAATTCATCTCTGGCTATACCTCTCTTGTGACAGACAATTCAATCAGTGTCCTGGCCAAGCATGATACCTTTCGGCGACAGAAACAGGAGATGTACTTCCTGCCAATCATTGTGACGGACAATGGGAATCCACCGATGAGTAGCACCAACACCTTGACCATTCGAGTCTGTGGGTGCAGTAAAGACGGCATCGTCCAGTCCTGCAACGTGGAGGCCTACGTCTTACCCATCGGCCTCAGCATGGGAGCTCTCATTGCAATCCTGGCCTGCATTATACTGCTGTTAGGTGAGGTTTTTCTTTTTTGCAAAAATATCAATATATGAAATATAAAATATCAATAAGATAAATTGTATTAATTCACTTTTTTTAGGTTGACGATCTCTTTCCACTGTGATTCACACATGGTGCTCTCAATAAACATTCATTCAAATGCTTAACTAGCGTTCAAACTAACAGGTCCTTGAGTTCTTATCACACTGAAGCGACTTTGAAAGACACATTCAGTAGTCTTTTTCCAGCTAATTTCATGGTAACCACACCAAAAAAACTCACCACTTCCTTTATTCAATGTCTGCCATGAACCTCGGAACTTGCCTTTTATTAGTCCATCATATTAAATTTGTGCATTGTGTTGTGTTAAACTTATTTGATCGTGTATATTTTGATTTTTCCACGGCGTTCTTACACTTCTATTTCAAACATTCACCTTTTGAAGTAGCTGTCAGTCAAGATTAAATATATTTGAACATGTTATCTCCAGAACTGTTTTGCTCTCTGGCAGTAAGGCCTTTTGCCAGTTTGTGAGGATTTTACTTTGGAATGATGGTACACATGGACATAGACAAGTTGCAGAGTGTTAAAGAGGCAAAAAGTTTAGTGTTATTGTCTTTTAACTATCACAGAATTGTTATATTGTGCTACTGTCATTATCATGAGCAATGTATGATGATGGTATAGTATTGTGGGTTTCTCTGCGATTCCCACCTCTAATTATACGGTGATTTGGTTTCACTGCTGTGGATGAAAACTTTAATAATCTGACTTTGATGAATGATCTTCTTATTCTAACAGAGAATCCACTTCCAAAGCTTGACCTAGACTTCTCCCTTCTTTCTTCCTTTCTTTCTGTCTGTTTTTTCTGACAGTAATAGTAGTACTATTTGTGACCCTGAGGAGACACAAGAATGAGCCTTTGATCATAAAGGACGATGAAGATGTGAGGGAGAATATTATCCGTTACGATGACGAAGGAGGCGGCGAGGAGGACACGGAGGCTTTCGACATTGCAACGCTGCAGAACCCTGATGGCATCAATGGTTACCTGCCGCGCAAGGATATCAAGCCCGACCTGCAGTTTATGCCCCGGGCGGGCCAGCACTCTGGTCCGAACGGCGTGGACGTAGACGAATTCATCAATGTACGGCTCCATGAGGCAGACAATGATCCCACAGCACCGCCTTACGACTCCATCCAGATCTATGGATACGAGGGCCGGGGATCCATTGCCGGCTCCCTCAGCTCACTGGAGACGGCATCATCAGACTCGGACCAGAACTATGACTATCTCAGAGAGTGGGGCCCACGCTTCAGAAGACTTGGGGAGCTCTACTCTGTGGGCGAGAGCGACCGCGAAACCTGACCTTTAATTTGTTAGAAAAAAGACCTTTCCGATTTCTTTTCTGTCCACATACTTGTGTATTAAATGCTAGGGGGTTTGCTGGCTTTTAGAAACAGGTGTTTAAAAAGAAAAAACAGTTAATAACAAGGGAGGCCACCTTTTTGTATTCTTCTTAGATTGAGGTATAGCAGTCGTCATCCACTACGTCAAGCGCATTGTAATTGTTGAGCCAAACAATGTCTTTATTAGGAGATCTATGATTCTTGTGGAGTGTAACTTAGATTCCGTTGTGGAGTGTCTAGCAGTATTTTGGGTGTTAGTCATTTGCTGTGACTGCCAGTAGCAGAAAAACCCTGGGATTGCTGGTAGTTGCTCAATGAAAGGAAATACCGGATATCGATGGGTTCTCTGAAGCTTGAGCGGACACTCCATGCACCATGGACAGCAAGCTGGACCTCAGAAGCTGCAGAGGGACTCTTGTTTCATGTCTCCCTAAGCCACCAAGCTGACTGGTGATCTGAAAGAAAATGACAATGAAAAAGCAATATATGGTCTACATTACAATGATGAATGTATGTATGATTTGAAAATAGCAAAAAGACAAACCAGTATTGGCTTTAAGGTGAATTTGTTATCATTTGATATGTTCTCTGGTGGCCACATTTATAAACTATCTAAAGCCCAGAAAGGCTTGCTTTATACAACTCTTTGTATTTACACGCTACAGGTGTGGGTCGCAAGTGTTACTAGCCTATAAAAGACTGACGTGAAGACAAAAAAGAGAAATGTAGAAACTCTGAGGCCTTCTTTTTACAGAAGCAACATTAAATACAATTGTAATCTACTGTTTTTTGACAAGAGATGTGTTGATTCTTCATTATTGTTCTGAGTTTTTGTATTTCTGTTCTTTAATCATTTTTTCTGTGCTGACAATTTAAAGTGAGTGTGTTTAGATTTTTTCACATTCAGCTGTTTTTTCAACCACTTGAACACTATTTCATAACAGCCAAACCATATCATGAATTTATTGCAGTTGATAATATAGATTAGATGTAAGCAATCAAACAAGAGCTCTAAGTTACTGAAACAATACAGATGATCTAATTAATTGGGACTGCAGGAATGGGACATTTCTGACACATGCTAATTCTGTGTAAAATATAGCTCATAATATATTCTGAGGTACAGGCAGTGAGTGTCTGAGCACAATAGTCCAATTGAGTATGTGACTCTCTCCAAACATCAAATCTCATTTAGGAAACACAGATTGCATTAGCCCAAGAAAAAATAAAGACACAAATCCAGACCATGTGCATATTGTGCTTACACTGTATGATATCAATAAAAAAAACTTGTACTGTACATAGAGTTACTGCTAACGTCATTAGCTTTCAATGAGGTGGTAGGTTTGTCTCTGCACGTTAGCTCTTGCACATAATGAGAATTTCAATGGCACTACAGCTGCGTGCATACTCAGTTTGTACTGATACAGTATTATGGCAGTTCTCGGTAGACTAAACAATATATATATGGAATAGTCCTACATGCAGATCATATTTTGTACTGTGCTTTAATGCTTATAAATGTGTATGTTCAATTATTTACTCCCTGTACTGTAATCTAAGATACCCTGTATTGTTTCCTACTTTGTGAAATATATTTTTATAAATATTGCTGAATGGGTGTGCTTTTCTTATGCTGATGTGATGTCACACATTAAAACTGTTAAAGGGGTACTCCAAGGGGCAAGTACCACTGTGCTGTGATTCAATCATTTATGGAGATATCATGAACAAAATAAGTCATGTAAATTGAAAAATAACAACCACATACTAACTCAAATTTCTCCGAAAATCTAATATTTGTAGGCAAAATAATTTGAATATTGCACTTTACACTTTACATAGCTGACAGCAACCTTTTTCCCCTATAATTTGACCTGAAACAGTTTTTTTGCAGTAAAGTTCCAAATAAGAAAACAGTTTGTGTTCCAAGTATTTCATTCACAAAGAAGTAGATCTATACACGTTATCTGTAAATTAAATAGCCGCTTTCAGTTTTTAGCCTTATACTAATGAGTTAAAGGGTACCTGCTCCACATTCGATGTATATGTGCATAAGGTTATTATCACACTGTCAAGTGGCCAGTTGCAGCTTTGTTAGGTTTATGCACCAAAACCACATGATTATGTTTAGGAAAAGGAAATAACATGGTAAGATTGAGGCCATAAAAACTACACATGGTTTGGTTTAATAAACAAATGCCAGGTTTGGATCAAATACCTTACATGCTGAGCTGAAAACGAACATGGCATTAAGTGATATATCAGGATACCTCTGTAACTGCTCCTTTGTTTTCTACCATTCTTTTAAAATTTCTTGTGATTCCCTCAGTCTTATGGAAGTGCAATACAACAGTACATTTCCGGAGTACCCCTTTAAAAAAAAGCTGTTGGTAGTCTATTCATTGGTCGGTTTTCATCGGAGAGTGAAAGAAGTTTGAATGAAAGTGGATACACAGTGCATTTCAACACTTTCCCAGAAAATAGCTGCTGGAAAGCCTTGAACATCACAGAATAATATCCAACAACAATCGAAAAGCAAGAAGCACAACTGGACTCATTGTCCAAACAACAGGATGGCTGTTCTAAATCTCTAAAAATGCTTCTGGCAAGCTTATGAGTCATCAAACAGTGTCATAAAGACAAAATCAAGTCGGTACCATTATATTTCCCAGACTGCACTTCACTTAGTCACCTCGCCTATTCTGCCCCAGCGTTCCTTCAATGCTATAAAAGTCAGTTCAAATGTCTTTCCTGCTGCTGTGGAAAGCAAAAATGGACTTTTAACCCACTTGACTCAACATTCTATTATTACAGCTTTAGACTGAACCTGCACCCCAAAACAGCAGCAAGATAGGGAGACACATCAACAGGGAGGAGAAAAAAATGTCAAATGCTTATCATTTTCCCCCGGCAGCAGCTTTTCCTTTTCTTGAAAATGTCTCTGATGTTGAAGGCAACCTTTCATCCCTAAAAGTTGTTCAGAAAATATACTGTCTTAAGAATGTGCTTTATCAGTTTGACATTATGAAGTTGCGTATAATTCAAGTTTAGGAAGGATATGGCCAACAGTGCTGTTCAAATAACTTGCAGAATTGAACATTTTGTGGCCCTGTCACATTGATTGGAGGCAGCAGTCCTTTCAAACCCTCTTTTATATGGATGGTTACAGAGTAAATTACAAATGTCTAATGTGTTCTTATCAACTTCATAAATTCGAAGACAACACTGCATAATCGTAGAAAGCCCCATAAAATAAAACATTTTCTTGTTTAATTTCTTTTAATAATATCCACTCAGTATCAATTTTCAGTGTCCATCAACATGTTTTAAATTAAAAAATATATTCTCCCTTCTGACCCAATTTCACCTGGTTCTCTTGAAGAGGCTTGGATGAAAAAGTACAGTTACAAAATATGTGAAAGGGCAAAATATAACAAAAACTATCAAAAGTTGAAAGTGAACAATTCAATAATATCAGAATGCTATGATTTGCAAACCTTTACATTTTACATTTAACTGAATTCAGTACACATTAAAGACATTTGATGCAAAGTATCATTTCATTTACATTATTTCCTATTTTTTGTAATAAAGGTTGTAAATATAGAACAGTTGTTGCCGTTTGAAAACACAATGCAATAGAGAAATATGGTCACAATGAATCAGAGGAAATGAGGATGTTAATGTGTTTTGTATCCTTGCCACGGATCTTGTCATCATCCAAGACACGATATATCTAACTTTAAGATATAATTAGATTAATACAACCTAATCTGCTGTCTATCATTATCTGTGTCTTATCAAAGAGAAAAAATAAGACTTGGAGACCATTGTGGTTTAATCCTGATTTGTTATTCCCATCTCAGAGAGTTTGTACCGAGGGAGATAAAAGTTTTGCATGAGAAAGGCCATCATTATATTAATTAGTCTGGGATGTAAAGTGTGGTGTTGTGTTACAGTAATACCCATCTCCCCCTATTATTTATTTTATTTTTTATGAGCAAAGGAGATTAGATGTAATGCAATTTCCCATTCATGGCTTTTTTTTTTATTTGTATTTCCTCTTTATTTATTTATTTATTTTTGAACATTGTCTCCTCTTTCTTTGTTAATCTTGTTGAAAGATTAGACTTCTGTTGAGCTTTATCTGATATTGAGGTTTCTCATAAATGACAAAAGCTTTTGATCGTATCAATTGCCGGCTGTGCCTCACCGAAGTCAAAGGCACAAAATCACACAAATCCACTTGCACATATGTCTATATATAGAGCTCGCGGTGCACACACACACGCACACACACATATATAATGAAGACAGGGAATTGCTGTACTTGATAATGTTCTTGTAATGAAAACAATATGGATATTAGTCAAAAGATCAGATACATTTGATGTGAAAAATCTGGTATATCATACATCTTATCATCTGTTTCCACATTGCAACATACATCTAGTTTTCCCAGAGTTGCTGAGGTGGTGTTGGTGTTTCAGATGCTTCTGCCCTCTGGGATTGGAAGTGATGTTAAACCTGGAGACTATCTTTATGCACCTGATCCATTAGTCAAAAAATCAGCCATTGAACACATTTTACCGACTGATATCTGCCTCTAAATGATAGCGCAAATTGTTTTCCGGAATGTGCGACCCCGGCAGGTCAGCAGACTCATTTGTAGTCAATCTTCATGCACCCCCACCGCTGTGTATGGCTGCAGGTCTGACAGAGGTTGCCTAACTAAACAGTAAATCAAATTATCTTCTCACTTTTGTCACGTAATGGAAGTGTCCCTCGGGTGACAACCTTGCACTTGTTGTTCCCTGCTGATATGTGCCAGATTTTATAAGGCAGGCCCGTGGCTCCGGCTCGCGTGGTGTAGAAACTGTAATTACTGTTGCCTGGCAGAGATGCCCTCAATTACAAACAAACTTTGGTGCATACAAATTAAGAAAGCTACTTCCTGCTCTGGATTTTGAGATATGCATATCATGGGTTGCTATGTAGCACCCCATGTTTGTTTGTTTGTTTGTTTGTTTTCCATATTTATTATTGTACTGTTTCCATGTCTAGATTAACACCGTTAGCAGGGCCCTAGGGCAAGAATGAGCCCAGGGTCCCTACTCTGTTCCTTCCACTCTGTGTATTGCATGTAGCCAGACCCCTTCAAGCAAACCACAGAATTCACATGAAAGATTAAGTATAGAATGCCTAAAGCTTAAAGAAACCAACCAGCAGTCCTCCTGTGCTGGATATCTACCTGGCCCCAGGTTTCCTGCATGCCAATTAGTTTGTGGGAATTTGATAAAACACTAATTTATTTAGTATTATGCACAATGTAAGCACATCAACAGAAGCAATAAAGGTTACAGAACTAGAAGGATTTCTACAAGCAAGGGCCTCAAGTTAATAGTTAGTTTTTTAATAATGCAGCGTTTGTTTATTTAGTTAATGTCATTCCAAGCACCTTTTTACATTTATTATAATATATTTCATATCACCAACATTCCTGTTAACTGTTTTAAGTACTGTCCTGTTCAGAATAATGTTAAGATTGTATTGATGAAACAAAGTCTCCAGGCGCCTGTTTCATAATTTTAAAAGGTGGAGGAAGTCGGAAAGAAAATGTTTTTTAAATGGCTGTAAAAAAAAAAAAAAAAAGAAAAAAGAAAAGAAGGGAAAAAAAGCAAAGAAATACTTAATCTATCTGTATATTTTAAAGAGATGAAGGATTTTAGTCATTGGACGTCTCTGGATCTTATGCCATCGGAGAAACAGGCTGTGCAAACCTGGCCGCCCTTACGAGACATCCTCTGTCCTCTGAACAGCATTGGAGAAATACAGATTTTAAACACGTTTTTGCCAGTTGTAATCACCAGATCCAGGTTTGTTTTGGAGCGAAGACTGCTGAGGATGATTTGGCTCCCGGTAAAAACCTCTGGATTGATCTAATGCTGCATCAACAACCTCTGTCTTTTGTTATTGTTTGTATTCAGACTCTGCTAGTAGCAGAAAAATACATATTGAGCTTTTATTTGTGAAAATCTCAATGCAAATGTATTCAAACTATCACCATGACAAAATACAATTGGGGGTGAGTGGGAAAATATGCATTTTTGTGATTCCTGCCTACTCTCCCTTCAAGGCCTTTATTGTTTTAGTTGAGATGGTTAATACATGACAAATTGGCATGAATTAAATTAACACTGACCAAGTGAAACACAATGATCAAGGGGCCTTTAGAGCTGGATGATTGTGTTTCTAGATTACAATATACATCTTACAGTGTTCTACAATTCATAAATGAATTATATATGTGTGTCATCACTATTAAGAAAGGCTTTGTATAAGATAAAAAAAAATAGTTCATTAGCCTCTACAAACACATACATATAACTGTACAAAAAAAGACCCCCTTTGTGATTTCGCTTCGACAAATAGTTTTCTTACCTTTCCTCTCAATAACAAAGTCCCAGCAGAATTCCCAAATAAACCTGTTTCTTTATGATATGAATTTATTCCCTCATTATGATTGAACTTATTCAGGGAGAATAACCTTAACTGTAACTTTTTAATTAAGTTCCATCAAACAGTGTTTACATGTCTAATTTAGTCCACTTTGATCTTCTGTGAGGTTGCTGCAAGAAATATTCCACAACATCACTACAAAAGAAAATCAAAGTAAACAGTATGATCAGGTACAGCTATATGTAGGGGAATAAGTGGACTCGTCTAAACAAAGGATAATGAAAATCATCAAAGATTAAAGGCAGGATATCTCAAAGTTTGTTTCCGGAGTGGACAAAGAATTTGGGGGGCCATTAATGTTCTATACAGGAAAAGATCACACTAATGGTCTAACCAATCTTGTGCTTTCACCATTGGTCACTGAACCGCCAAACCACATAAACACCATATGGCCCCAGCTGCTGGTCTAATTCATTCTGCAAGCAGTTTTCAAAGTTCTGTTGACATGAAAGACTATGTGGCCAAAGCTAACTTTTCTCCTCTCACATCCTCCGCTTGACCTTTAGCAACCTGTAATTACAACAACAATAAAATCATGTTTCTGTAACGTAGAAGAGACAGCAATGCAGTTAAATCAAAATAAGCGTCTTGTAACAAGGCAATGTATCGGCATGCTGAATCATTTCCTCAGCAGCTGAGCAGGTGGAAATGCAGGTGGGATGGGGCCAGTAGGAACTTCACGATCTTGGAATTGTAGTGGGTGTGAAGTTATTGTTCTAATTCTCAAGAGTGCAGGCTGGGAAGTAAGAAATCTGTGCACAGGTCCAAGTACTTGTAAAAGTATTGCTTTTCACATACAACTCTATCCTTCTCCTGGATAAATATAACAGTCATTTTGTGTAATTTAATTCCACCTTTAATTCAACACCAATATGTTTTTGTGTGATGCTTTCAGCAGAGAAGAGGATAGCTGTTGTTTTGATTCATTGGTCGCTAACACGGTGGTCCTAATCATGCACCATGGAGTGTATAATTGACCCCCTCTTGCAATTAGCATTAATTAGCACCTCTGTTGGTGGATAGCACAGCCAGCAAAATTGCACCATAACTGTCCTGCCGTTTCTACAGTGCACCGCTGTCTCGGCTTTAGCCAAATGACTGCTGGGACCTAAATCAGTTCCTGAGCCGGCTGGTCTCTTCACAGCTGCTCATGGGATGAAGGAAGCTCGGCCCTGTTGGACAACAGAGTGATTCTCATGAGCAGATGCATGGGGCTATGTTTGGATTATCTTTGTTTGACACTACTCTGTTGGAAATGATTGTATTATAGCTGGTGACTTTACAGCAACATCTTTTCAGAGTGAACACTGAGAATATGAGGCTTTATACCATATTTTGATGATATTGTGCTCTTTAATTTGAACCCAATTACTATGTATTTTAATGTATTTATACTACTAGATGCTGCAGTCTTATAGTATACACATAATGATAAAACACATGTTAAAGCTTAACATTGTATATAGTAACCAGAAACAGTTTGCAATGTCTTGCTGATCCATTGTGTTATGTACTCAGATTGACTAGACATAAGAATAATGTCATGAATTTCACCATGATGCCAGTGTTGGCATTTTTATCAGCATGTTAAGATTATGTAGATTATGTGATTTTAGTTAGGAAAGTTACTAACTCTGTAGGCGAAATGTATCTGTTGACAAAAACATTTGCCAAATGGAATGCATGCAAAGCTTAAGAGCTGATTTGAATCTCTGAAGTGTGTGTGGAAGTCTGTTCGGAATTTTAAGTTCTGTGACATCGCCAACAAGGCAATCAGAGATGGCAGACTTCACCCCATTCATGTCTGTATACTGATCAGTTACAGTGCAGCACCCCCTGTTGGCCAGATATAATCATGTATATCCCAGTATGGAAACACACACACACAGACACTGCAGCTAAAAACAATACGTCACTCCCACTCCATGGGGTGAAGTAATAATAAACTGCAAACATGATAAATAACAGTTCTGTTATCACTATGTTTTGATTTTACTTCAAGATGTTCAAATTAAATCTTCTTTGTTGACTCTATAGCTTAATCTCTCTATAACCTTTTTTTAATAGATTTTATGAGTGGAGCATGCAATTTGAACCTGCATTGTCGTAAAATGGTTGAAGCAGTAAACTGTGTAAATAAATCAGGTATAAAATACAGTTTTGCAGCACTTTCTACAGTGTGTAGTATAAAAATCAAGGTAAGGTAATGATGCACTCCCCTATTTATAGGCTAATTAAAACGACATCATACAAATATCTAACACTTCTAATTAAGTGTTAATTAGTCTTAATTTTCAGGCTGACTTCATAGTGTCCAAACTCATGTTGTCTTGTAGGTTATGAAAGGGAACATCAGTTTAATATCTCTATTTTCTGGCAATAATATACAATAATTATTATATAGGCTAACAAGACACCTGTATGGGTACCACTCTTGCTTCCCCCAGTGATGGACAAATGATGCTTCATGAAGCTTCATTTACCTTTTTTTTTCTTTACTTTGTGGGTCCAATTGCACGCTGAATTGTCATTCCTTTAGCCTTTTTATTTAAACCAATATGGCCAAGTAGTGGGGTCAACAAAAACACATAAAGCTTGATTTGGACATCACTAGTAATTTGTGGGGGAAACCGAAAATGTTAAGTTCTGGAAACAATTAAATGATGTTGCTTTCCAGGACAGCATAGTATGATGCATCACTTTACTGGAGGGGACACACAAGAAAGTAACTAATCTGTATAAAAAAAGAAGTAATGATTATCTGTTGGCTATATGCCATTTAGCAACTGATTCGGGGTAACCAGGAAAGATTAATTAAGTAATTTGTCAGCTTGTAGATACAACAATATCAAGGAACTAGATCATTATTAGAGTCTGGGTCATCCTTTTTGGTACAATATGTTCACTCCTGAATAACTGAAGAGTAACTTTGATTATTCAGGTGTTCAGGAACTGATGCATATGATGCCTCTTAACATCCTGTATAAGCAATAAGTTGTTATGTAGCATCTGAAGTTGGAATAAACTAAAAATATATTCTTGGAACCACTTCGGTCAGGACAAAATGACTTAGACCCACACAGTCACTTCAAACTCTGATGCACTATGTTAGGAGTGTCTGTTTGTGTAAAGATATTTGCCAAAGAACTATTTAGATCTGCCTTTTGCTTTTAGTTTAACTTACTCATGTGACAGATGGGTGCAGTTTGCTATGTGGGGCAACACTTCCACAGTGAGAAAGTTTAGACAAATCAAAGCAAAGTCAATCAAAAAGGCCTCTTCTGCATGGCAACTTATGTGACAGTATCTGAATTTAAACAAGAGTAACAGAAGAATAAAAATGATAAAAGGCTGTCTACATTGGATGTGTGCATCCAACAAAGTGTCAGCATTCAAGATTAAAGCACACTACAAGGAATCCTAATGGCTCTGTTGTTGGAGGCTAGAGTTTTTTAGCCACACTAGCACCATGGCTCAGGAGATGAAAATGTCGGGATGACGGGAATATGATCAACACAGCTGAAGAGCCCCTGTATTTTAGTACAGCCCACAGACTCTTAGGCCTTGTTCAGAGACCAAATCTTTTCTTTTGGTATATCCAGATTGATAGAAGAAAGTATTGAAAAAACAACAACCACAACAACACACACACACACACACAAAATGCAGGTTTTGCAAATCAGATCAAAATCACAATTGGAGGTGGTTTGCAATGCAATTCCAATTAGATTTCTCAGTCTGGACGCTCAAATTACATTCGACGCAAACCTCCAAGCCTGCCAATGGTTGCCCCTGCGCATTCAAAAATTGGCAAGCCATCTATCGTCATCAAAAGTCTTATGGAATGCTGCCAATACTGCAGCATGGAAGATAGCAATATAAGATTATTGTCTGCTGGCTGTCCCCAGGGACCTCTGTGGGACGGGCGCGCAAGTGCGGGGCAACGATGCCATTCACAGCTTCAGAGACCCAATGATAATTGCAGGGCAAAACAAAAGCATCAAGATGGCAAAAAAGGGTTGAAAGCACACTGAATTGCCATTCCTTGGACCGTTTTATTTAAACCGAGAGTGCCATCTGCTGGGGTCAACAAAAGCAAGTCATAGTCCATGAAGCTTAATTTGGACATCACTAGTTAATACACAATAAAACTAAAGATAAGGCCATGGCAAAACCATACCTCGTCACCAATGTATCCACGCCACCAAAAATTCTTCGTAGTTACTGATGCCTACATCATAACAACCCAGAAACCCATGAAGATATGTTGGTGCTCACACAAATCCGATGTATCAGTCTGATATAAATTTGAAAAGCAAAAAGGTTTACCTGCAGTCTAAACACGGTGTTCTGTTGTTCCTTAATATCTTAAATCTTACTTCTAACAGTCTGTTTATACATTCATTTAAAAAAAATGGACTATCAATGTAAATCTGTCTTTACATGCTAGATATTCATGTATGCTAAATGTAGAAACTATTTTCACAGGCTTTATGTATATATTGATGTTCCCTGGCTTGTAATCCTGTTGGTTTAAACCTAATATTCTTTCCCCCCAAATGTATTATTCATCTTGGGAGATGTTTTGATGTGGGAAATGAAAGAGTTGGCAGCCTTCTCTGTCCAAAGCCTCAGGTAAAAAATGATGACTGCAACTAACCTCCAGCTGGGTTCTGTTATAACCGATCAATACCATTAAATTCAAGTCAAAATCAAAGTACCCAAATCAAAGTATAAAGCACATGTGTATGGCGAATAGAAATAAATAAATTGAAAGTCTCTCTCTCTCCCTCCTTGGCACACACATAAATCTACTAAAAATATGTTTTATTCAACTAATTTATTTGCAACATTGAAGGTTGCACAATATGATCCACGGACACTTATATCTCAAGGAGCACATAAACTCCAGGTTGTGAGCTCTTGTAGAGATGCCGTCTCTCTTGCCATCACCTTTGATCGTGATATGCATATTTCATGACCAATGTAATGTCAATGAGTCCTAGACTAATCCACCTCGGAGCCATGGGGAGCACACCCAATGATAAGGGTGAGTGAACTCAAACAGACTGAGATAAATATTGTATTTTACGAGAAGGAGAGAGAAAGACGCAACGGGGCCAAGGGACATGGAGTCGGCGGGAGGTCAGATATCGGGATAGATAGCAAGAAAGAGAAGTATTTGAAGAAGGGGAGAACGAGAAAGACACAGAGACAGAGAGATAGCGGGGGGAAAAGGAATAGGGCTTAGGTTATTTCAGGGCAAATGTTGCTGTCAAGAGACACAGAATGCTGGTTGAGCTGAATTTCTGTCAAGTTTACATTTTACCTCCTTCACTGACCCTGACAGCCTGCAGTATTCAGGTCAACAGCAGCTTGTTCCATTATTGACTCATCTCCGATCCATGCATCATTCAAATCAATTAATTTCCTCCAACAACTTGAATTGATGAAACAGAGTGAAAGTTCAAAAATTTGACTTGAATCTTTTATAACCACTGCATGTTTTAATCATTACAAATATGTTCTCACCCCAAGATCTTTTTTATCTGAAACGGCCACTGGGAGACAGATCTAAAGACACCCCGGTGAGCTGGCAAATGGCTCATACCTAGCACGCAACAGAACAGCAGGAGAGCACAGGAACCGAACCGGCAGCCAGATATTAAACTCATTCATAGGCAGACAGGACATATAAGGCTCACTAATTTGCCAGATGTATAAGATTCCTTTTATTCTCTTCCTTTCCGTCTCACACTTTCTCCATATTCCCGCCCCCCTCTCTCTCCCCTACCAAAAGCTGGAGCTCAGAAAGAAAGAAGCAGCACTTTAGTTACGCATTTCCATGAAAATGCGTTTGATTCTAGGAACCTTTTGATGCAGATGACTTTTGTCTCAAAGCGCCTTGTCCCAGCCCTCTGCTCAGGCACTTTGGATGTGATGTGACATCGGATAAATGATTATGGGGTCCTCCATCCCCCCCGGCAGTGAAGGGAAGAGGTTATGTGTTAATACAGGAAGAGAGGTTGTATTTTATGTCCAATGATTAGCCTTCTTAGACCTAATTATGTCCCTGGGGACAACGGCACTCCTCTCCTCCTCTTCGCTCAAAACCTTTTTCCTCTCTTTTCTCTCATTTTTTCCCGTCTCTTTTTCTCCTCCTCTCTTACTCTACTCTCCCCCACCCCCAGGCCCGCTCTTTCTCTCTCTCTCAGGTAATAGACATCCTCGATTCCCTTTTCTTTCAACATGAGCAGCATGCATTCACAGACCCTTTTTCCCCTAAGTCAGCCTGAACGATCTTCAGTGGTGTGAGTGCGAGGGAGAAAGAGGGGTAAGGATGGGCAGACAATCAGGGAAAAACTACATGAACATGGCTGATGTTTGGAAGCAACAGAGATGAAGAAAAGAAAGAGGGAAAAGAGAGAGAAAAAATGATTTCCACTACACTGAAACCCTCCTCTCTTGATTGTGCATCAATCCCTGGCTATCTCTCAGGTGCAGATGGAAGTGGAGGGAACCCGATTCCACCTCAGTCTGAAATCTGAATAAAACATGCTCTCTGCTTTCCAGTTCAAGGCTGCTATAAAGCCAAACAGGGTCCTCTAAAGTTCTAGAAGTGGGGCTTTCACTCAACAGATGCCAATTTGGCATGCTGTTATGAGTAATAGGAGTGTGATTATCACCAAGTATAAGCATGCTACCTTTGGGATGAGAAACTGTGTTCTTCTGAAACACATTCCCTACTTTGTTGAGGTCTGCTGCAAGTTGAAAAGACTCTAATGCAGGTTTCTTGAAGTCAGGTTGAAGTAGTTTAAAAGAAGTAGTTTATTTATGTGGAACTCAGGTTGTATACCATAAGTAAAATATTGGATTGATGTTGGTGCCATGTAGATATTCATTATTTATGGGGGTACTGGTAAAAATAATTTGAAAACAAATTTGATATTAAAAGCAGCCAATCACAGGTTGAAACAGTGACTAGGGCGACATAGACATAGGCGTAGACATAGGCGAACGAAGTAGCTATACTGTAGGTATTTCATGTGTGCTGTAAGCATTCAACTTTCAGCACCAGCATCCTTTGTTTGGCTATTGTGATGCCTCAGTATATTGTTATACAATAGGTCTTCTTTGTTACATTCAAGTTGTTTCCACATTATGATTTAAAGCTCAGGAACACACAAAGTGGAAAGAACAAAATGGGACCATCACCGGAGCACATGAATGCACCATTGGCCTTGGCAGAGATCTGCACTCTCTGGGTGCCGTTTTGAAATAGAACACTTGGATCTGTTTTATTACAATGTGCTTGCCATTACCAGCAGTAAGTTGCCACATCAACCACAAATGATAAGAAGATTAAGAATTTAAACTTTCCATCTCATCCATTTAGTGGTGCAGCATGGATGTTTCAAAATTCAGATAAACAATGATTTTGTGGGACTTTTTTTGGTTTCCTTTGCTGCAGACATAGCATCAGTTTATTGCTGCACCACACCTTCCTTGATTTGGAAAAAACAAAAAACAAAATTGAAACATAAAGACTAAGTAGGCGGCAACAGAAACACCACATGTTTGCATAAAACTAGTTGATGAAAGGGTTTGCTTGACTTTTTGAGTAATTGCTTAGAATTTGAACAAAATTTAGAAGCCAAACATTGACACATGTTTGCATCTGTGTGGATTTCCTGTCACAGCAGAAGCCCATATCAACTGGATTTGCATTTATAAAGTTCAAAATGAAGTCAATCTGTGACTGAGCGAGCAAAACATCTTAGTTTGTGCATTCAAAGAAGTTCACATATCTAATGGGATCCGAAAGAAAGTGAATGGGAAATGTGTAGCACTCCCCTGACACCGATGACATGACATGAGGATTTGATAATTGCAGTTTGATTGCTTTTGAGAAGAAATCTGATGATTTGTCCAAAGCAGAAAAAAAAAAAACTCCAGCAAACGCTGATTTCAGACTGAATTACAACATTCATCACTGTGATCATTGCACAAGGGTAAGTGACACATAAGAAAGCACAAATAGTTTAGCTTCACATTTAAATTTTAATTGTGTTCTTCTGGGTCTAAATGGCACACTTGCTCTAAATGCAGCTCTGGGAGTGTGGGGAGGGTGGAAGTACTAACTGATTACTTAGATGACTGCAAAATGTGGCATGAATTGGTGCGCCAGGCGGCAGAGCAGAACTGAAGTGAGCGTCCACTGATTGGCTAAGTGTGCAAAGTGCTTCTGTTTCTGCAGCGTGCTGCTCTCTATGATCAGTTCTTTTCAGTACAGATTCAGTTTTCCATTTGTGTAGAATGCATTTGTGTGTGAATGTACATGTGCATTTCAAAGGTGTAGTATGTCATATTATGTCAAGCACTATAATTAGAACTGCCACTAAGTGGTCACGTGGAGCAACGGTTCTGATGAGCTTGCATCTGCAGTGGTCATTACCACTGGTGACCACAGAAAATGTATTGTTCCCACTTTCTTCTCTTTATAATATAGCACTATCATCTTGACTGTAAGAATATTATTAAGATGAGGAGGGGGCTGAAAATATGTATCCAGATGTATACAAAATAAAAAATGCTAGTTAGCTAGCTATTGCTGCCATCCACTCTCCTCCCAGCAAAGTATTCTCCTAGTGACAATAGATAGTTAGGAGGCCTAACCATTAGACCTCCCACTGGCAACCCAAATATGAAAGCCTGGCAGAGTGAGCAAGTTAGCTAACTAACTAGTGGACAGCTGGCTAGTTAACTAGCTTTTATTCTACACTGGCTATAGAAAATGAGCAAAGTGCATCCATTATACAGCTAGTTACCTAGCTAGCTTGCTAATTCAGCCGTGATTTATTCTAAACTGGCTGTAGAAAATAGGCTAAAACAAGGTTCTCACTCATTCAGCAATAAAAATCTGAATAAGTGTGTAAATAGATTATTATATCTTTGAATTTTACATATTTAGCAGTTGGCTACCCCGCTGCTTGTTTGGTGATTATTACAAAATGTCAACTCAGTGAGGCCAAGACTTGCCAAAGGTCATTTTATAGCCTGCAGACATTTTACTTACCAATGTCAACAGTTCACATAAAAATGGCTGCTGCTGTTGCGTAGCATTAATGGCACACTTTCAAGACATTAAATTATGTTCAATTCACACCAACTTAACATTCACATTTGCTGTTGCTTAAAACTGGCGTAATTGTTCAACTAGCTTTATTGTACAGTGTAAAATAAAGCACCAATACATACAAGCTATACCTGCATGTTATTGTGATGTGCAAATTAATTCTTAATTATGTTTTTGGCAAATCGTGCATGAAAAAAAACTAAACATCTAGGTCGAGTAAAATATGCATATTTAAAAAACTGCCAGTAAAGATAATTAGAATAGAAATAAATACATAGATGAATATTTTTTCTCTGTCCCCCCTCCGACACCTATATAATTTTTGTACAGTCCCTTAGTAAGTTTTGCAGTTTCAGAAAAACAAACAAATTAACAGCAGTGTAAATCTGGTAATATGTACAGATACAGAGAATGCCGGAGAAGGAAGCGGGCACATTAACCCTGAATTATCCTTGCATGATCAATGTGTCAAAGCTTTGGCCTTGGCTTTAATGATTAGACTGTGCTAGTGTATTAGCGTCATGCATTATAAATCCAATAGCTTTGTCCGCCAGTGCGTGTTTGCCCTAACATAAATGATACTGACATAATAGAGATCAAGCAGAGTATTTAGTCTTAATTTTCCTCTGCATTGTTTAAAAAAAAAGCCATTATTAATATTCCTCTGTAAGCACACTCTGAATGTCTGCATGCTTTCTCTCTTTCTGTCCTCCACTGCTGTCTCTAATTAAATGGGGTGAAACAGCCTTGTGTTTCACTTTTATGTGTTTCAATTTTGTCAGCAAGTTTCCCCACAATGCACCCATCTGAATTTCAAATGATAAATGAAAATCCTGCTCTTAGTGAAGTAATTCCATTAAAGGTCCACATTAAGGAAATAAAGACAAAAACCTACAGTACGTAATTTAATTTTCTGCGTTTGGTTTCTCATAGGGACCACAGTGGATGAGACCATCTATCGAATTTACTAATATTTAAGTGCCTCGTCTTCCCTGAAAACCACATTACTTTGTGCATAAATGAAACATTTGCATTCATCCTTTCCCCTAAAATGTATTTCCTTTTTACTTTACTTAGCCTGCATATATTAGATATTTTCGAATTTATCTCCACAATAACCAAATCAGTGTCCCTACTCGACCGTGTGTTCTTTCTACCTAAAATTAACAGTCGTATCTTGTTTGGGGTGGTCAAGCTTGGATAGTTTCAAACAACCAACCAACCTCTCCATCACTCAGAAGATTGAGAAAGCCCACCTTGCATGTTTGAATAATGTGTAAGACATGACAGAGGCCACTGCCAGGGGTTATTTTCTTGCTCCTGGCATGTGTTTGGCTGCAGCGGTGGCAGCCTTAACAGGGATATGGATCCCGGCCTGGGGAGATGTCTCAGCCTTGCTGTGGGATCATTATTCCGATGGACAAAGCCTCAGTTATAAATAGGTTCATGGAGTTCTGGGCGGCACACTCTTTGTTTTCAGACCGTCCCTATTTGTCTTATTGATCTGAATATGTGTGGCCACAGAGCAGCTGTTAGGAGAAATGGCTGGAAAGATGGTTTGGTGCTGTTTAAACTTCCAGTCTGAATTTGAAACACTTTTGTCCTTAATGTGGAAGTAATTCTTTATATTTCACTAATGAAAACAACTGTTTTTCTTAAAGCTGCATAGATCACAATTTTATACCATTAATATGTGAAATATGAGAGATGTTGCTCACAGTGACATATTCACAACAATTCACGACACATGATTGTGTAATAGTTAACTGTTCTCTAACTGCATTGTTTCAAGGTTTTTGGCTCACAAAATCAGTTATTTTGTCTTTGACCCTGTTTCTAGTCACAGCAAGCAGCTGTTTTTGGCAAAAACACTCTAATAAATCAATGTACACTTACTGCCCAGCACAAAGCAGAAGGCAGACACACTTGAATGGCAGGAAGAGTCTTCTATTGGCACTCCTGTACAATATAATGGGCAGGTTTCTGTTGACATTTTGGGAAAGTGTTATTTTGGATATATGTTCATTATTTAGTTTGTAGTTAGTGGTGGTACTGGACTGCATTGTACTGAAAATCTAATTCTAGTATTCTTTGGGCCTCATGTTTCAACGAAGCACATCTCAGTATAATATAGTCCAGTGCAAGAGCACTAAAACAACAACTTCTATACTTAACCAAAAAAGTATTATCTTTTTACCAGCATCAATCAAAACTGAACCTTTTTAATCTTGACAAAGTGAAGGATTAGAGGCAAAGTGGCAGGGGCCCCCGCAGCCTTCGCCTGCAAAATGTCACTTGAAGAGACACATACTAAAAACGAAGAGATTTTCTTGAACTTGTTAAAAATGAGGTAAAACCACCAAAAAGTCTGTGTCTTGTTCCTATAAAGGAGAGGTGATGGTGCCTTTTACATGTCCGTGCCCGGGGCCCCTTATCTCATAATCATCCCATGTTTGTGAAGGTGGAATTTATGGCTGGTTGTATGGTTGTTGTATTGGATTACATTAGGCTTCACAGGTGTATCTCATGAGTGCACACATAAATGAACCTAATAACAGCAGAGCTATTTAAACAATGTATTTTATTGCACTTCAATGAAATCCTTCCGTTGGCATGCCTTATGGAACAATAAATTTAATAAGAAAATCAACTTAATTAAAAAAGCCACCTAGGCGCATATTATAATAAGTAAAATTAACATCTGCCAAATTTTATGGGAAACATAACTAAATGCCCCATCCAATTTTAAACAAATATTCCATGCGCACCTGAGGGGCTCGTTGGCATTGTTTGGGATGGAGGGGAGGGTTTGCTGGTCTGTAGGTTTGACTCAGACCAGACAGGATAACTGTAGCCTGTAGTAACATCAGCACATTTTTATCATTTATCCTTTATTTTAACAGGGAAAATGCAGCATCTTTCATTGTTCAGCTTTCTGAGACATGTTAATGTCCATGACTAACTTTCTTAATCAGTCTGCATACAGGATGCATTGCCAAATGTAATACCAGTGAAGTCACCAGTATTAGTGCAAGTTCTGTGTAAAGTAGCTGTCACATGTTGTGAGGACCAAACAGCTTTTCCTGGGAATTCTCCAAGCTGGTGCTCCCAATAACAGTGACAGGAGCTGAGCATTTGGTTTTTTTACTGTAAAAATAATGATTGAAATGAAACAATCCCCATTCACCATATTTTACAATGGAAACTAAAGACAAGTCAATGGAGTTATTATCCAAAGCCATTACTGAAAACTATTATTTGACTCACAACTGCTGCTTCATTTTGACCTACTGTACTTCCCATAGTGTGCAAACAGTTTAATGGTGAAAGTGACACCTGATTTTGGGTATACACAGTTCTCTTTCCTCAACTATAATTATAAGTCATTATAATACACAACCACTGTCATTTTTATCATCTATAATGAGCAGATAAGAAATATCTCAATGTCAATTTGTGAAGTTCATCCTATTTTCTGGTGAAGTGTTTTTAATGCATAAGAACCTTTTGCGATGAGGTATAACAGAGTTATGGCTTGTGCAAAACTGTAGATTTTGATTAGACAATGCATTAAAATATAACTAAATAAAGGTGTCTCGATTTTCTTTCTACATCAAAAATTATTCAAAATTAGCTTCCAATTTCAACAAGCAAAATCAAGATGTGAAACAGTGATTCACACCCCCACCTTTAACCCGATTCCTGATGATGGACACCATATCAGACATTATCCCTAACAAACTCAATTCATCAATTCTTTAAGGTGAAGGATGTTCATAAATTACAGTGACAATGATTCATTTTGAGATATAAGCCAACTACAGTGTTAGTCGGGAGGCAGAGTCTTTCACTTTAGCAGCACTTGTTTAAATGGGTGCAGCTGTAAAAATCAATAATAAAAGAAAGAAAACTTTGGTGGTATTTGTAAAAAATGACTTCTTATTCTAGCCTTCCACCAGTGTGTACAAGAGTAGGTTAATTTCTGCTGCGCTGCATGGTTTCAGTGAGGGCTGAAATCACAGATGTGCTCTACAGGGCTCCACATTGTTACACCGGCGTCAGCAACTTTCCCTACCACCTAGCATATGTGGAAACTCAGCCTGGAATGCATCCATGAGGAAGAGAGCAAAGGAAGCTTTGCTGACCCCAGACAAAATCAAATGGAGGGAGGTGAGGGATGAAGAGAGGGATGGAGAAAGGAGAGCACTGTAGTGTGAGTGTGTGT
>CAFUXE010000395.1:946509-970433 GCA_903364295.1 Serranus cabrilla
GTGTGTGTGTGTGAGAGAGAGAGAGAGAGAGAGAGAGCGAGAGAGTGGTGGCTTCCATTTTCAGAGGATTAAAATGTGGCTGTAAAACTTTAATGATTCTCTGTCTATTGACAAAACGACCACGTTACTGTCTGCTACTTACCCGCTTTCCACATATCACACACTCAGAGTTGCATATTGTGCAGGAGCACAGTTAAGAGAGAATATTAAATAAACCTATAATGCTTTATGGAGAATTTAAAAAATATGTGTGCTTATTTTGCAAATCCAACATGATCTGTAAATATGATATAAGTGAATCAGTGAAGAAATGGCAGCATTGAAACCTTAATGGAAACATGTAATTTAACACAACATTATGTGCCACCAGCATAGAATTCGATCAATAAGTCGTGGTCATGTCCAAAACAATGGAGTGTTCTATAAAATAGCACACACATCTTTACATACACATATGGTTTGTATACACTGTAAACACTGCTGTAGTAATTCTAACGTGAACAGTTGTCCAGAGCTGGAAAACACTCTGCTGCAGTATATATGGTAGCCTATAGATTTCATTTATAATATATATATATATTACCTTTTGGTAATTTTAGGATCACAATACTAGTGCAGTGGTGACATACAGCACTAGCAGTTAATTAGACCTTTTGGACAGAGGACATTTTGATGTGTAATTAATGACATTGACAATGAATCTAACATTTAGGTTCCCAGTAAGCCATGACAGTGAGCCAGCACTGGCAAAATCAGGGCCTTGGAATTTACATATCTACATGTAAGGCAGTCCTTAAGAATCTTATTAGCTTTAGATGTGATAGATGGCTATAAATGGCCATTGTGAGAGAGGTTAGCCCATAAAGGCTAATGGGCACGCTCCAACTCAACCAGCGTCATCACTCACTTTGGCCAATGGGGGAACTTCCTCATTCACTCATTATTTTAAACCGTTAAAAGGAATGGCCAATGATACAATCAACACACTGATGCCTTCATGTACACTGGTGTCTTGTCATGTCTGCTTTCGCTTGTTCCCCTGACACTAAGAACCTATCATCGTTTCTATCTTGTCAGAATGAATGTACCAGTTAGTTCAAGCAGCTCTACCAATTAGAGGTAAGGTAACAGTACAAAAATGGTCTCTACCAGGTAATTTGAGTCTATATTTGCATTACCATACGCTTGCTCTTCCAACCACTGAAACCTTTCCAATATGATCAAATGTGGGTTTCACCTCCTGCATTAAAAGAGAAATGTGTCATTGCTGTCTCCACCTCAGATATTGCCCTTAAGCTTACATCTTTTGCGGCAGCCAATCATCATCATCGTCATTTTCATTTTCATTTCATGTCCATGGCCACACTCTGGGCAGGAAATTGTCTTGTGCTCTAATGATGCTGCGAAATGAACCAGTGCATTGAAGTTTAACACAGATTGTAATATAAGGGAAACTATAAGTGTGTACATAGATACAAAAGCATGGGTTTGTATGGACCCTTGTGTCTGTGTAAGAATGTGTCTTTGTGCTGTGTTTGCATGTAGAGTTTTTGTTTGTGAGTGTTTTCTACTAGTATTTGTATGTGTGTGTGACAGGGTGTGCTGCTTTCTGTGTATGAATATGAGGGAGCAGTGGGGAGACTGTCTGACCTTTCAGGGGACCTCCCTCACTGAAGCTGTCCTGTAGTGGTATTTACATTACCATTTCAATACACTGCCAGGCCTGGCTGGCAATAAAATATTCAGCTGACCTTTAAGGCAAAAAAGACTTAGTTAGAGACTGTCATATCATTTAACCTTAAGACTGTACAGTGTAAGTGTGAGCTGTGTCGCTGTATGCCCCTCATTACCGGCCACACTCTGACAGAGTGGTCTGAACTGAAAGCCGGCCTGTGGCAAAGGGACTAACCTAGTGTTCCCACTGAGAGCCATTTCCTCCATCCCTGCCTCTGAACATTTGACCGCCAAATTGAAGATTCAACCTCGAGTCTTATTGTCATTCATCTGAACACCTTTATTTTAAGTATGCAATAGATTTATATACATGTAGAGCATATACAGCACTGGTATATACTGCATCGACCTTTTCTTAGTGTTCTTTTGTCTTTCAGCCTTCAGGTTGCAATGTTTTTTAGTCCTTTTTTTAATCCTTATTCATCACGTCCACCCACATACTAATATACTGCATATACATACAGCAGACTCAATCAGTACTGTTTACTAAATGAATGACTAAGTATACCATTACTAACAGACTGTTTACTCTCAAACAATACATCTTCTCTGCATCACATGACTGTATTGATCACAACGTAGTGGTGGAATGTAACCAAGTACTGTACTTGTGTGTAATTTTGAGGTACAGTACGTGTACTTTACCTGAGTATTTCCATTTTATGTAACTTTATACTTCTACTCCACTGGATTTTGAGGCAAACATTGTACTTTGTACTCCTACTACTCTAACAAAAAAAAAAACATGATCAATGTGGTACACCCCAAAATTGTGCAAATATTTTTGAATTTTATTTAAATTAATTATTTGAACAGTGCCTTCATTGATTTTCAGGGCCCAGTATTATCCCTGATAATTTAGGTGACAATCATGTCGTCTTGTTTTTCTGTGTGTATATGGACAGTGACCGTAAATATCAGCAGCACCCAGGTGGAACTTTTGTCACAGGAACAGTTGTGCGCCGGGTTGTTTCACGTGGGAGCATCCGCCCACATTTCAGATGCAATCTGGACGATGAACGGAACGCCCCATCTCATTGCTGCTGTACTGTTTCTGTGTTTTACAGGTTAGTAGTTGGTGAAAATGACCGATGTCAACTTCGTAAAGCCTAGCTATGTTTCTGTGAATGTTTAAAGGCACTATGATCTTGTTTTGAGTATGTTTTGTCGAAGTTTAAGATCTGCCATGGTCAGGGCGGGAGGTTAAAAAAATGCTAGGTTAGCAGACGCTATTCTGCGGGTTTATCCACCGGCGCATTGTCTTGCAGGTGCCGCACTGCAGTTAAAGGGCTTTTATACCTGCACATAGCCTGGCAGGCAGGCCGCTAGTTTGTAGCTTTAATTACTGTACTTTGCACACTGTATATTGTTTTATTCCTGCTCCTGCACATGTATTAACTTGAGGGAAATTGGCATATTGTTAAATTTACGGTTAAGGGTATGGAGTTGCACTTTTGTGATGCAGATTATTTTTGAAATGTATGCAGTTTAAATGTGACGTGTTAAGATTTGAATTTAACATGTTATTACTCTGAGTGGTAGCAGTGTCCAAATTAAATGTGTAAGTCCAGGATCGTAGCAGATGAGAGTTTGCCAGCTTAAGGTACAGTTGAGTATTGTTGTAATGTGCACTATATTATTATAGTAGCCCTGAATCACTTATGTACAGTTGATAATGCATACTAGGATGTTGTTTCCTATGTACATGAAGTAGATACAGTACACTGTAATGTTCGGATGTTATGACAGTTGTGAATGTAGTTTGTGAAGGAGTGTAAAATTGGACTTAAGGACATTTCATAACAGCGTTTATTATACAAACAGAGACTGACACTCAGGGAAATGTTGTATGTGTTATAACTTGTTGAAATTTAGATAAAGATGCAATCTGGACGATGAATGGAACGCTCCATCTCTTCATTGCTGCTGTACTGTTTCTGTGTTTTACAGATAAATCATTTTTGTTTATGTGGTACCAAACTTGAGACCCATAACATCAATTTAAAGTGATTTTTTTTTTTAATTAAACCTCATAACAGTATATTAAACAGTTACAATTAGCTATAAAATACAAAATTAAAACACTGCTTACATAAAATACTAATAATCTAATAATATATTATATATTATACTCATAGAGCATAGAATATATACCAATCTGACTGGGGCCATTCTGCTTAACGAGCCATTCATCATTTCTGTACATTTTGATGCTGGTTCTTTCATTTACTTCAGTTTTGAACCTACAAAAATGTAGAGATTAGAAGCACCAACTAGGAATAGACTCAAAATGACCACAAAAAAACATAACATTACTGAAATGAAAAAGACCAACACAATTCCAAAGTGACAGAAAGCAACTACAAAGAGACAAAAAATGACATCAAAGAGACATAAAACCACAGAGATGTGTAGCAACTGCAAAGGCAACAAAAAGAGGCTCAACAACTATAAAGCATGTGTCTTGCTCCTATGTAGAAGAGGTGTGGGCCTTTTTCTGTTTCTGTGCCCATTGTCTCACAATCTGCCCATGGCTGTGAAAGCCCACTAGAATGTACACACAGAATGGCTCCCATAGACATAAGACATAACACGCTGTTTGATTGATAAGTGGTCTTCGGGAAGAGTAGCGCAAAAAATCAGCAGCCATGATGGCTTGCTTGGCATTAGCAAGACAGAAATAGGTGTGAGAGCTTCTAATAATGAAGCATAATAAGTTTCCTACAAAGCAGCAGTCACAGAATCGAAAAATCCCAACATAATTTTCTCAAAAAACATTCTGAATTATAACGATTGTAAAAGGTGATAGTGATATTTCAAAGTCTTTTTTGATTATAACGCAAGTTTAGATGCCATATCGAGAATCAAAACTACATCCATGGAGAAATGGTTCCAGTTTAAAAACTTTACCTTTAAATGAACCGTAAGGACATTTATAAGGTTGTGATGTCACAGCTATACTATAGTTAAAAAGTGCTGCTACTGTGCCATTAAAATCATTCTCCGACTGCAGTGATGTGCAGGGATGCAGAGAGCGCAGATGTGGAAAAACCTGAAAATACTGACCAATCAGACAAGACTGGGCTTTTCCAAGAGGGGGATTTAAGGGGACAGGCACTTAAACGCAGCATTTCAGACAGAAAGTGATTTCATGTATATGTAAACAGACAGTAGGAGAAAAATACTAGAAAAAGTGGGATTTTTATTTTTTTGATACTGTGAAACTGAAGTCTAAATTCACTCACAGAGTTTGCCTGAAATGATGCCCTAATCATGTGTTTGCAGATAAATACCACCTGCTCCAGCCGTCTTTCGACCTGTTGATAACCAGTGGGGAAAATGGATTTCCATCAACTTGAATATCATCTGTGTTCCATCAGCAGAGATCTCCGACAGCGCCAGGGCAGCATTATACACGACGGTTTTACAAACATTTTTCCATATTGTCCTTGATTTATCACGTGCGTCTGAAAACCGTTTTCACCAAATGTCAGAAAGAGAATCACTGATGAGAAAATAAAATGATCTTCCAGTAAATGTTTCGAAGTAGAAATAAAGCATTTATACTTCATATTCTGTTGTTATTGTTTCTGAAAGCAGTGCTGTATTATTTAATTGCTTGCTATTAGCATATTAGTTAGCTATAGGCATGTTACATACCAATATTAAACATTCTGAATATTTCTTACCATTTCTCAAACACGAAACAGATGCTTTCTCTCTGACTGGTTTCATGGTTGCCCCTTGACTCATTTTTCATTTTCTGTATATGTATGTAATATTCTTTAAGAAAATAGTCTACCTATTTTATACATTTTGCATTTATTTTAATTTCCTTTTAATACTTGATCATTCCAGACTTGCTGATAGAAACAAAACTTTTCCATTTTTTTTTTCCAACCAGTCAACCTATTTTTTATTAGTTACTTTTCATTTAATCATTTTCTATGTTTGTTGAACCTGCGTTATCTTTCTGGTACTTCTTTTAGGCCATGTTATATTACGCTACTAGATTACATTTAGTCACCAGGTGCTAATGAATCTCCGCTTTCTTCAAATCCTCGCCGTGCCCCCGCTGAAACCATCCCGATCCATTGTTCAGTTTAGCTGAGTGCTCTCTATCTCTTTCTGCACTGTGTAAATGTTTCTATGCATACAGACATATGCAGATGTAGAGGCCGTCCATTTAAACTTGCATTCTTCGGTACACAGAGACACATGCTGATGTGTGCACACCACAAACACAAACACACAACATATGCATAAATAAAGGCACATACCAACATTGAGCTTACACGGTTATACACACACACACACATACACAGGGAGAAAGAGAACCCATCTGCTTGGAACAAACAAAATGGATGCATGCCCTTTGGGAGTCCTGGCAAATGAATACTGTTGACAGAACAATTAGCATCTTAGAGACAGGATAACCTTTACTCAATACATCATCTTTATTATTCTCGACCTTCATTCGCACTCCATGTTATAGTGGCCCTGAATATGTGTTTGTGTGATTGTTTTCAAATGCATGCCTTTGAATGGCCTTATGTGTGTACGAGCATTACTTGGAGGCTGTGTGTATGAGTGTAAAGAACAGTGTGGAGCTGGGACCCTGAGGAACATGTGAAGTGTTTAATGTGGTGAAACAGGTGCAGTGAGACAGAAAGGGCAGCCCAGCCAGAGCTAGTAGGTTAGTCACACTCTGACCCGCACATCACAGAGCTGGCAGCGCTGTGGGCGGAGATGTACAAATTGCTTTGCTTTCCTTCTCCTTTTCTCCTCCCATTGTCTCACCCTGTCTCTTTATCACTCACTCTCACAAAGCAATTGCTTAACACCTAAAACTAACAAATTAGTTTGCTGACAATGTCCAAAATAGAAATTCTTCGATCACAGCGAGCCGGCCTGTTTTTATTGTTCTTGTTGTGGGAGGTTTTTACTTAACAGCTTTAAGAGCGTAGGTCTGACTCCGAGGACTGCTTCCAATTTATGAGAGTTTGGCTCATTGATCACCTCATACTCAGAATGTGGTGAGCAGACTGGCCTGTTTACAGTCTGTCTGACTTTGCCCGGCCGCACTTATATTTAACCAGATATTCAACAAACCATAGGCATCATTTTTCAAAAAAATAATCTGTCAGTAGGTGTTTTGATGGTGTCATGGAGACGGCTGTCTCGCACATCGCTTCAAAATCATTAGGGGTTAAGTTAGGTTTAGATCTATTAAAGCAACATTGTGTAACCATTTTATCTATCTATATATATAAAAAATAAACTCTGACTCACAACTCTTCAGCTTGTTCAGCTTGGCCCCTTGGTGTTAGATACAGACACTCTAGGTAATGCTCTAGTATAATTTTTGACATGTTGGGACAGCATTTCAGTTGCTGCTGTTTTCATGTATCTGAAAAGAAATAAGAAGTGCTTCAAAATTTGGGTGCACACCTTAGAGTGTTGGTGTTTACACCGCTAGCGCTGGTGTTTTGAACCATCAGGGGGAGGATGTTTTCAGGAGTAAATCCCGAAAGACTCGATTTTTAACACTGAGCTGGTCTTCTTGCTGTTGGACGAGTAAGATGGCTTGCTATGTCTTGTGTTGGTGCAGTGTAATGTATGTAATCACAAGAAATGCACATGTACAGCTGTTCATTTTTACAACAGTGGTGCAGAAGTGAACTGAACACAATCACAAAAAAAAGCAATTCTAGGACTGTACCTCTCCACAGTAAAGTTTAATAGTGAAAAGTATTGATCATTATGGATTCTGATAGACTCAGTGTCTTACCTTAAGGTACATTTTCTTGGCTGCCACGTATAGTTTGTGCAGATGCTGAACAGTTATTACCATGCACGGCACCCCTGTGATGTAACTTTTTTATATTAAGTTGTTTGAAATTGATTTTCAAAGTCAAACAGCTATTGTGTGCAGTAATAGGAGGATTGTAGCTGAATAAATGTATTGCATTGGATCCTCTGCTCAGTGCCCCACATGAAGAACTATATGCTATAAAGGCAAGTATGTTAGGAAGTACACAAAATGATTCAATTGATGGCTCCATCAGGGAGTTCCTCGACATTATTCACAGTTTGATTAGTTTCTCCTTTCATTCAGACTGATCAATCAAGTGAATTGTATATTCACAGCACAACATGGGGTTCCCGGAGGAAATTGGGCCTATAATCATTGTTTATTGAACTGCATTTATCTTGGAAGTGTAGATGTATGATTTCAATTTTTGAAATTTGGTTTTGTCGGGGGAAGAGATACATTGCTGCCAGTGAAATACTTATTGAGTTGTCTCCTTGTTGGAGCTGGATAGTGCAGTCCCTCCTTCAGTGTCATCCTGTTTTTTCTTTATTTGTCCTTTCAGGTTTGTCCTAATAAGAATGGCTTTAGGAAATGGAAACGGACATGTCTTAAAAGCACTTTCTCAACCTTTGTACACCATTTCATTGGCAGAAAAAGTCTGAGGGACTCATAATGTGTAAGATTCTTCAGAGGATATTGATTTTATCCACCACTCCAGGCAATTGTTTGATTTACTTGTGCAGGCTTGCCTAGCACCATGTGCCATTTATGCAGCATTTAGCTACTTGTATTTATTGGCATCTGTGATTTACATTTCTTCAAGTTGAACCACCCACAGGATGACTTCAGCATATGAGGGTTGAAAATCGTGTTGAATGATGTTGAAGTGGCTATGAAAGCTCAAAGGCATTGTTAAAAACACGAGAAACACTCCCCCGGAAGGTTCAAGTGATGAGTGTGCTCTCGACACCTCAAATAGAAAATGGAGCTTATAAAAATAGTTGGACTGGTTAAAGTTCAAGGCAGTTTGATTGAAGCTGGCAACGTCTCAGGGCAGAAAAAGCCGATCCAGACTTGGAAATGTGACTAACTCTCCAAATGGATTGGAAACCAGGAGAAGTTGGCATGTAAGTGGCTCGACTTGTGATGCATGCAACTCCTCCGAAAACTCCATGCCCGAGCTGTGATGAGATTTAAACGCGACGCACCCAACCTGTTTATCATCTACAACTTATCATTGATATAAAATGTACTTTAAGGGGATTTGTGGCTTGTCTCGATCACAACCCTCCTTCAGCCTGTTGATAGAGTGGTATATCACTGCCAATAGAGAAGTACTTACCCCATATCTCCATCCGAGCTGCCTCCACACAGAAATGCGGAACCACCCAGACATGAAATGTCACAAACTCATTTGTGATATTTCTCTCTTAAACTGAACATGCAATAAAGTACTAAGTAAATATGGTCAGAATAAATCCAGCGGCTGTAAAGCTGTCCCTTTTTGTGTATTTAATTTCACACATATTTGCACAGGGAAATTACATTTTACTTATCTTATAGAGTTGAGGACCACAGGTAAATACTGTATTTCCTGGATTTTCCCTTGGATATTGCAACATGGACATGACCCAGGACGGTTTTCTGCCTCCTATCCTTCTCACAGGTCTACTGCACACATACACACAAAAAAATACTTTAGCAGGGGCGAGATAGTCTTTGGAGAATAATACACATTATTTATCTGTCACTCAGGAGGGTCATATTTATTCAGGACAGCCAGAGTTTAATGAAAACCTTTTTCAAACTATGCACACAATGGGTCATATGTTGCTTCTTTTCTAAAATGAATGATCTGTCGCCCCTATTGGCAAAAAGAGATTGTAAATTCCTTTCAAAACTAACCAAATGACTATTATGAAAGCAATTCATACTCATATTTCACACTTCATGGTTGAATATTGGTTAGAGTAAGATGCAAAACTTTTTGTTGTGAAATGGTTTAATACACAACACAAAACAGTTTTAATAAAATTAGGTGGGAAAGCATATGGCTAGGCTTTGAAATGTATGGCTAAAAACGTAAAATAAACAGCTATAACAACTTGAAGTGAGGTAGTTATGTTGGTGATTGATGTAAAATGTGGTGTAGACTATGAGGCAGCTACACACGAGATACGTCTGGAAGCTAAGTTGCCCAACTGTCAAATAACCAGGTTGACTTTACACAGGACATTAACACCTATCTCCTGGGTGAAAGTCTGCTCAGCTGAGAGTTTCTCCCTCCTCCCTCAATTGGACCTTGTCTTTCTTAATACTTCACTTCCACCTTTGCTTTTCCACGCACTGTAATGGTACTTGCACTTTGGCATCACATATAACTATTACAGCCATTAGAGGGCGCTGCTAACTAAAAACGTAAATATGTGTCATAATAAGCTGCTGTACCATTGACCCACGGGTCGTATCTTGGGGGAGGACATTCTCGCATGACAACAATCTTGTCAGAAAGATTTCCCTCCTTGTCTGATTTCTAATCAGGAACATTCCACTTCCTGGATTGTAAAAAAGAATCTTGCTGCATGTTGTGAGAGACAGGTTTTCGCCATCATGGCCTTCACACCCTTACTTTCCTCTGCACTATATGAACTCTGAACAAATTATCCTTTTTTTCTGTCAAGATGTATCTTCAACAGTTGCCTTCAAAAGTGTCAAGATTTTCTTAAACACCTCTTCACTGTGATTACCCTGCCTGTTGTACTTAACAGCATGGCAGCTGGTTGGAGTAGAGCTTTCCTCTGGGGGATTTGTGTATCCTGACCTTAACAATACCAGTCCACTTATTCAGGAGCTGAGACATGAGATTCCTTCGAGATGACAAGGCATTTATATGTGAGAAAACCATGCAGAGCAACGTCAACACCTTTGTCATGGCATATCGTTCATAAATATGGCAAACACGCACGGTGAATATCCTCAACCATATTTAGGAACTGGGTCTAACAACAGATGCAGGTCGACAGCAGAACATATGCAGCTAATGCAGCTTCTGCATTAATGATGAATAATAATTGCGCAGTAAAATTGTGGTGATCATCACTGTGAATCACAGCATCATGAATAAAAATCAATTACAGATGCATCAAAGCTTTACCTGATGCTTTTTCCTCAAAGCCACAGAGAGTAAGTTTGAAGGACAGTACAGGTGTAATCCATCTTTCTCTGTCTGCCCCAGCAGCCAATAGAAGTTAGCGTGCACACTGACTGACAGCTTGTGGTTAAGCCCTCCGCTCTTGAGAGTTTCGGTCAGATGCTCGAACCACAAAATTTACCTCGGGAGGAAATAGCAAAGCGCCGTGGCAGTCAATATTACTGAGGTGCTGACATGTTCTGACTCGTAGGGATTACCTTTGAATTTTGAATTCAAACTGAATGTCAACTTATAAAACCTACCTACTGAGGCTTAGAAATACTCCTTCCTAATGTAACTTAGCGTCACTTTGAAGCGACTTAAGTGTGATTTGTTCTGTGGAGTTATGTCATGCAGATTTGTGTCAGCCCGTTACGTTGGATTTGAACTCAAATTCACAAATTAAGTGGTGAGTAAGTCTTGTTTTAATATCTACAGTACTGCACCCATGTTTTATTATCAGTGTTTCCTCATCCCATTAAGGTTATGTAGAAAAAGCATTTAGAGAAACAATCATAAAAAAGGTTAAAATGTACTTTGTTGAATCCATATGTTGACATGTGAAGAAGAAATAAAGTGGTTTTGATGGTCCTGATGATCAGCGTTGGGTAATGTGAGTTTTAAAGTAATGTGTTACTATACAGCGTCCCTTACTGAGAAAAGAAACGTGTTAAAGTCCCTCTGCATTACCAAAACTGAACACCTCCTCTGTTCGTCTATACCTTCATATGACTCTACTGTCAATGCAAAGCTTTGTCTACAACCTATAATCTGTAACTTCACAGGCTAAAAACAGGTGAATATATAAATAAATATATGATTCAAGAGGGTATCAGGGCTCACACATGTACCTTTACAAGTTGTATACACCATGTAATTTATTTATTTAATTCAACTGCAATAAATAAAGTTGAATCATGGTGAATAGAAACAGAGTACCTGATTGCACCTGATCTGACAGAAAACCTTGCAGAGGTATGTTAGGCACAGCTGCCTGAAGAAAACAATGGACTCGGATTGCTAACAGCACATCATGTTTCAACATGCAATCAGTTAAGTGGGCCAGTGCAGTGGCAACAAAAGGAACAAAGAAATAGAGTAATGGGGTAACAGACAGCGCATGTGACAATGTAGCTTAATAACTGATTACTTGAAATGCAAAACTAATTTGCTGTGTTACTTGTTACAATGTAAAAGTAACGTTTTACTTACTTTCACTCTCTTTTGTTCCGTGTAAACCCAGCACTGCAGTTATGTTAATGCATGGTTTAATGGGATATTTGAATAAAACAGAGCCAGTGTTAGTGTTATTCGTAAGATCTGTGCTTTTCCTAGTATGACAATCTAAATTGGTAATAAAAGGCCTACTGTGGAGACATTTCAGGGTTTTGCAGATATACAGAAGAGCTTACAATATACAACCTTTATACTACTATAAATTCTGACTGTCAAAAAGTATATAATATATTCAAATGAAAGTCTTTTTTCCATCCTGAGGGCTTAGTTGGTGGCCTGGCAAAACCCTTTATGTGGGTGTTGTTGTGCTGGGGGAGATTCAGGCTTCAGCCCTGATTATGACGTCATAATTGGGTTGAGATGTGAATGGCCTTTCTCTTTTTGTCTAATGGCTCCTGGTTTGACGACCTCTGACCCCTCTCCAAACAATGTATAATAATAATCCATAATGTCCTGTTTTGGTCTGATGCCATGTAATGATGAAAGTTTAATTTGCTGAACATGGTGTGGAGGCAAGAAAAGAAAGTAAGATTAATCTCACAAAGATTTTTACCACAAATTGTATACATGCTTTGAAAAAGTAACTGAGACCTGCTGAGAAACCAGAAAAATATGAACCCCTTTACCGTACAACAGTGTATAAAAAGATTTTTTTTTTTGTAATGTATAATTAATTGCTAACATACAGAAAATAGCTCACGCTGCAACACAGGCAACAAATGCAGAAACCTCAGGGACTGAGAGACAACGGGAGCAACAGCAGTCTGATTTGTGACAAAGTGATCACCATTTTTAACAAGCTGCTGATGCTGCTGTTCCGGTTGCTCATTGTCCAAATGAAAAATGCAACGATCGCCTAGCCGAGGTGCACATGTTGCATGTTGTAAGGAGTTTTTTATTCAACTGATCTCAGTGAGCAGAAGGGAACAGAACAGAAGAGGATTGGAAAAAAGCCACAGGAGGTCCCGCCCTTCCCTGCCGAGAATGTTATGAACTTGTCTGGGAGACGGAGATGTAAGTCCCATGGCTAATACAATATTTATTATTCTCGTTGTACCAGCTGTAGACACAAACAATGTATAATGGATCAAATATCTTTGCTAAACAGCGCTCTCATAACCTTCACCTTGAGGGTGCACTCTATCTGTTCCCTTTCAAGCACTTCCTTAATTGCATGTGCATGACACCAGGCAGCAGGTTAGGGAACAAACGGGTCAAAGGTCTTGGTTATTTCTCTGCTGTGAGTCTTCAAATGTTAGTGTGTGTGTGTGTGTGTGTGTGCATGTCCGACAGCATGCACATCTCCTCTTCCAAACCCACTTTTGCCTGAAGTAAGTGCGCATCTTCAAAGGCATGGAGAACTTGTTTTGAACTACAAGCAGGTTTGCTTTCTCCCATCCTTTGTTCTGCTAATCATCCCATGGGCACGCACCGTCCATAACAAAGGATGGAACAACACGCCGTTATCTTGTGAGAAAACAGGAAAGTAGATATCCCCATTGTGCATAATTTAGCGCTGCTCCCATTTCTATTCACCAGTCGTCAGAGGGAATCAGCCCGTACATTTTGAAGAAGGGAGAAAGAGAGACGGGGTTGGGGGATGGAGGGGGGTGCAGAACATTTTATTTTTTTTGTACATCTTTATTGTATAGCATGATAGATAAGCCGGTTTTGGTGGCATGTTTGCTGTGCCAAAGCCTCAAGCTTCATGTCATCATCACTTACTCGAAACTGGAGCTGCCGGGGCTGAAGTTGAGATGCTACAAGATTTGAGGGGGCAAATACAAAAACGAATCAAATCATTTCATAGCATATTTTGCTCCGCAGAATCCATGCAGATTCATTAGGCATGTCGTGGTGTTTTTAGGAGGCTGGTGTGCTTCAGATAAGGTTGTTCTAACATCTTCACTTGTGTGTATGTGTGTGAGAGAGGAAGAGAAAGAGATTAAGAATGAAAAAGGAGTCAGTCGCTTTGCAAGTGAAAGAGATTCAGACTTGGCTTACCTGTGGCAGATCGCTGACTTTCTGGGAGGGTAAAGCAGCAACACTTAGCCAATAAGCCAGACACCACCTGCCTCACACACACACTGACACCACCAGCGCCTCCTTCCTCAACCCCCCACACCAACGACTCAGCTCTGAGCTATGCCAAGACTCCTGACTTTGCATAGACAGTACTGAGATTTTTCAGGAAAGTTTGAAACTAGACACTTCTTATATGTTTTCACAATATATACAGCATACTGTATTTGCCGGCATAGGGCCCATATTTATCCAGCCTATTCTCTACCGGAAACAGCCCAAAAGCATGCTCAGTGATTTGGAACCTTCCTTTTCACACCTTGTGATATTCGGCAAGCTGCAGAAGATTCAGAGGATTCACCTTTTTTTTATGGCAAAATTCCACCTTCTGAATGAAAAATGTGGCACCCTCTTGAAGCCTGCAGATCTGAAGAGAATTCTTTATTAAGAGTGGGAAGCTGTGTCCGTGCGCCGCCCGGGCAGACCAGACCCTGCTTGACCTCGCATTTGTAATGAAAGTGTTTTCAGTTGCTGTAACTTGAAATGCTGCTATTCAACTGAGCTTCAGTAACCTTGTGCAAAGTGAGCCTAAAGTGTAGCAACACCCTCCAAACAAATATTTCTTTTTAAAAAATGAAACAGATGGGTGAGGGGCAAGCACTTGGTGTGGACAGGATGCACTGACAGACCACCTTTCAGTGTAGCAGAGACCTCAGAGCTAATCAGCCAGTTCATTCTACTGGCAGACTTCCTCCATTGGACAGACAGGATGTTTGGTGGGAGTTTGGTTTTCACCAAATTCACCAAAAGCACATTTATAGCACTTTGTAGAGAGCCACTGTGTGGGTGACAGTGTTGTGTCTAGGCTTGTGCTCTTCCATGAGGTTCTCTATTGTTGTCTTCCGTGGAGTGTTGGTATGCAGCCATAGCCATGCTGTTTGTCACTGTTAACATCACGGTTCGTAGGCCCTGAACATCCTACACTCTGAATAAAGCACAGATTTAAACCAAAAGTAAACATTGTTAACTTGCACTTTACTTCTGATCGTAAATATATCATTACCCATCTAATGTTTGTGTGTCTTATGTTGGTGTGCTTTGAGTCCTCTGCAGAGCTTACATTAAATTTCACAGACGGCTGTTTGACTTTACGCTTTATTCAACAGAAATTGACCCAACACATGTTAAACCAATGTTTAAAGCAGCCATGTGGCCATTTCCCAAAATTCAATAGTCATATTTGTAAGATACCAAAACCAACTGTCACCTTCATTATCCCCGAAGACTGCATCACCTCAAAATTCAATTAAAGATATTAAAATAAGGTAATGCCAATGTCTAAAAATGTAAATAAAAACAGAATGCATTGATTTCAGAATGTATATTTAAATGGACAGACTGAAGAAAAGGCATTCAAGCAAAGATGACATAATCACACTTGGAATACCATTTGTTTGTAATGCTGCCAAGCAAATACAGAGTTTTGCAGAGTAAAGGTAGAACTAAATGGATATCTGTATATGTGTTGTGTTGTTTGTGACTGTATCAGTCCTAGTTTTATTTTTCATACTACAGCAGATTTTTGTTTAATCTTATTTTAAATGTCATTGCTGTTTGTGTGTGATTGCGGATGATTCATCTCTGTTCCACCTCCTTGATTGAATTTAAAATAAGGAAAGATAAAATGCAAATATCTACAATACAAAACCATTTTCCAAAAATCTATAACAGAGTAGCCTTTGTTGTGGTAAATAATAGCAATTTGATGTTGAAATTGACACACTGTGAGACACACTTTCAGTTTGAGTCAGTGGACTCACCAGCAGCAGGGAAACAACAAAGTCCACAGCTGAAACTCTCCTTTGGTAGAATATCAATTTGATACCTCACTTTCAATTGAACTCTCAATGTCAGGGCACTGCCGTTTTGGGTTGTAAATAGTGACAGGATTCTAATAAACAATCTGCCACGCTTCACCCCGTGTTAATAACCAACTTTCATCTGGTGTCAATCTTAATACAAAACTCCAATTATCCAAGTCTTTACTGGAGTGGAAAGGCTTCTCCATCCATGCTGGATGAGTAGAACAACACCAATCCACATTCACACTGAGCTAAAATCATTTAACTGCTCTCTACTTGCTCCACTGCTCCATCCTCTTTCCTATAATGACAGCCCCATGCAAGGCTACATTATTTTTATGTGTTATATATTACCATCATATTGTTAAAGTGCTTAATCTAATCTGCCTCATGCTGATTTCTGAACTGCTTGTTTTTTGAAACTCCAGTCGTAATGCGACGGTGTGCAAAAATTGTTTTTGACAGTCAAAGTCCAAACGTGTCTACTTCCCTCATCCATGGAAGATGGTGTCTTCTTGCCTCAGGATTGATCAGTTGGCACTCAAAAAATGTGTTTTGGCAGTGGGACAGTTAGACTGTGGAAGGATTTGTGTGTGTTCTTATTCCCATCTCTACTAACATATCCAGAGATGGATTGTAAAGTGGTCTGATTACATATGTGATGCGGAATATATCATACTTAATATCATTATTACAGTGCAACAAGTGATTTCTGTTGTGATTTAACATATTACAATTAATACCCACAACTTAGCCTACCACATTTATAGTCTAATTATATTGCAGTACCTGTCCCTATGGGCCCTCAACAGATACAAAAAAACAAGCACCCAGAAACAGAAACCTTATCAAAAAAACAATGATACACAATGCACCAAAAAGGTAAATTTATGCAAAACAGAACAAAACACATGATACAATAAACTCAAAACTTACTCCAGATCATTCATGATTATATCACTACTCCCTCTTTCAAAATAGTTTCAAATCTGAATTATATTGTATATTGTTCCATGTGTTGATATCGAATGGGGGACAGGTCTGTCTGATAAAGGGTTTACTGAAGGCCACCCTAGACGTATTCTGTGTTTCTGAGTTAGACACCTAAAAGGTCTTACCAGGTCACTAAATATGACTGTGAAAGATGTCACTTGTAATGACAACATTATAGTGACTTATCATGTGAATCTGCAGCTCCCCAAGGCTTTATGGATCCTTATAGTGAGTGAGTGAGTTTCAGGCCATTGTTTAGCTGTCAACTTGATGTTTTGGGTTACTTTCTCTGCTCTAGTGCATTTCAACAAGGCCAACCCCAAAATCCACACAGGTCATTTGTTCCAACCTTCAAATAAGACCCACAGGAGGGTTTTCTAAGTCACTGCCTGCAGGAGATCTACATATCCTTATACATACATGTAATGGCTACAGTTTTAAAGACAAGGTTACCATGGTGAAACAACAGTTTTGTTAGGTGTAGGCATCTAAACTACTGTCTTAGGTCTAGGAAAAGATTGTGGTTTGGGTTAAAACAGTTTGGGTGAATTTGAACTACTAGGTCAGGTATAGGTACCACACACACACATTTAAGTAAGTAAAGCTCTAGAAAAACTGTAAAAAAAATAAATAAATTAATAAATGAAATAAAAGTAGTCAGCACACAAGTGGCACAGGTGTAAAGTTACGTAACATGAAATACCAACTTTGACTTCTAGTTTTGCAAGGGGACACGAACAACAGTCTCTTGGGTCAAAGTCCTTTGTTTGTTTGGCCCATTTCTCCATCACCCTCCTTATGTGGACCTTCTTTATACTCTGTATCCTCATCTCCTCCTTTGCTTTTACGCTCTGTAATTACCGTCGTTACTGCCACTGAATACAAATGTAAGTCTGGGTCATTTCAGCTGCTGCATAAATGACATTTAAAGTCATTTTTGGAGGAAGAACAGTCTCAAAAAAATAAATCTTGGATAATGTAAAAGCCTTGTCCTGTTAATGAAGACACGTGAAAGTGACTATAAAGGGAATATTGACCCTTCCTCTCCGAGACAGTAGCCTGGATGCTCCATTCATTATGATAAAATCAAATTTTAGTCATGGACATATCATGGCTGCATAAATTGTATTAATGATAATAAAACAATAATTACCTCTTTCCTTTTGTTGAGGGAAAGTCTATTTTTTAAAGCTCAGGATACAAATGATGAACTCGATTTTATTACGTGGAAAGAGCTGAACTGAAAGTTCTCAAGATGCGTACTTACCCAAGCTGCAAAAGTAGCCTCTCCTTGGATGTAGAGAGCAATCAGATTAATCTCAAGGTTTGCTCTGGTTCTCCACCTCAGCAACAAAGATTAAAGCGAGCAAGCAAGGCTCAGTGAGCTTCAATGCCACAATACTCTTGCCAGCCATTGGCATCATGGGGGGACAAAGGGGTTTCTCCATAAAGGACATTATGTGAATAGCCTGTGAATCAATGGCCTCTGAGAAATGCCTGAGAGACAGATGATTGGTTTGCCTTGATTTTTAAAGAATTTCTGTAAATGGCAAAGTGTCTTGTTTCTGCAGACGCATCCTTTTTCAGATAATAACCAAATGTAATAAATGGATGGAAAAATGGAAAGCAGAAAAGTAGGTTCACATGAACCTTTCATTTTTTATTTTTTGTTTTTTACTTTGCTGATGTGTGACCTTGCAGATTATTCTAAAAGAGAGAGAAAGAGAGACGGAGTCGGAAAAATAAAGAAACCTCCTCCCTTGTCCCAAGTGTAGGAGTGTAAGGCTCTGGGCTGTTTTCTGGCGTCCTGCCATTGCCATTGCAATGGCACAGCTGCCACCTGAGATATTCCACACATGACATTTATCCAGGGGAGGGCATTGACAGATGTTTCAAAGCAGCTTTGTGGCACGGCCAAGAAAGGCCCCTCGTCACATTAGATAAGGCAGGGGACTATCATTTTAACCTGCGTGCGGTGCTGCCATGTTGAAAAGTACATAGGACCAGCCAGTGCAGGCCTTCGTTGCCTACAGTAAAGCGCCTCACGGCACGCAACACCCTGAGATGGAAGAAAAAGAACAAACTGCTTGAGAAAATGCTCATTGCCACAAGCATTCATGTGTTTACATGAACAGGTTGGCTGGAGCTGTCCAACTAACGTGTGTGTTACAGGCTGTCAGGCTGCTCTCTCTGAGGTGTAGATGGGTAGTATAAGCTTGATGATGCATGTTCTCCTTGCTGTGTTTACAGTGTGCTTTGTATGTAGCATCCTCTGTGGTTAGCAGCAGAATGGAAACCAAACTCAAAAGCACAAAAGCCACCAAGAAAGCGAGCCAGCTGAAGAAACAAATTTAGTCAGTGTGGCAAGTTTTTTTTTGTGATAAACTAACTCAAACATAAACTGAACTTCTCATTCAGCAGTGTAGGTATGACTAAAATGGGTTAGCATGACAGGGAATATATATTATGATTAACACCTACTAATTCCTGCATTTTAGACTCTCCGGCACCCCTTTCCATTGAAGGACCACTATCACGTTGGCTTGGAATATGTCAGAGGTGCTAATGTGCATGTTGAACGTTTACATTTCAATGTTTTCATGATCCATCACACTGAATACTAAAAATCAATGTCTTTTGTATTTTGTATTGATCGTAGTGCTTTCTCAACTTGCTGCACTGTTGAAAAAGTGTAATCCAAGATGTGGCAGCGAAATCACTGTGGGTGTGGTCAGACCAGCCATTAGCAATTATTGACANNNNGGGGGCAATTTCATTTTCTCATCTACAAATATTCAAGCACTACCAGCAAACTGCCACTCTCAGCTCAAAGACCAACACCACCCAATTAATGCAAAATCAAGAGGGCCACTAGTATTCAGTGGCACTATTTTCCTTGGCAAAATTTAGCCTTCCCTGGGATTTATGGGAGCAGAAATTCAGCCATTGTATTATAGCGGGCTTGGATGTGGTCGGGGGGCAATACTTGCAGTTGAGTGTGAACCCTCAAGTTACTATTTAAAGAAAAGGTACATCATAGGGTACAGGAGATTTCTTGACAATATCAATATTTGTTGGACATTTAAGTTATGTTTGCATGGTGAAGTGCATATTTATTTGAATAATCTGCTCTTCATTACCAATGATAATTTAAAAAAAACAATTGAGACTCACCTTGGGACCCCTCGGGAATCCAGAAACTATGTAAGTATGGTCCCTTTTTCTCATTTTATTCTTACACTGATGCAGTAAAAAATCAAATGCATTAGTATGACATGTTACAATTACAGTTTATATGCCTTTCTGTCTAACAGGAAGCACCCTACAGTCTAATTCAACAGATCAGACTTATTTGGTGTGTGTGTGTCCTCACAAGCTGGCTGCTTTTCTGGCAGTTGAGGTGTGGGTGGTGTGGGAGGTTGTTGGAGGTGTGTCAAGTAAAACTAATCAATCTTGTCTTTATTTCCTGGCATTGCCTCTGTCTGCCCCGCAGTCATGCTCCAACCAAGCGGCACAGAAGAGCCAACAACTATCCAGCGATGCTCCGAACTGCTCCCCGGGCACAGTTAACCAGGCGAATGTTGGGTGCTGATCAAGAGGCAAAGTCAAGGCTCATCACAAGTTGCACTTCAGTGTTTACCAACAGCCCCGCCTGACCTTTACAGGCAACTGTCTCTATTGATCACATGCATGCGTCCTGTCGCGCTGATGAAACCCTGTTTTGTTCGGGGGTGTTCGGCATGCCAGCTCGTATTCTCCTCCCAGACGGAGCTGTGCCTGCATGTGCGGGAGAATGGTGAGGCGCTGGCAAAGCCAAAGGTCAGAATGACATTACTGATGTTTCAAAATGTTCAACAACAAAGGTGTCGAGCGGAATCCAAGATCTGAACGATCTTTCAGTATTTCTGTTGCATACTCTCCAAAACTGTCTCTTTAAAAAATAAGGTTCATGCTGTTTTATTTATCTAGCATAATAAAAGACATGCTTCAGTTCTCTGTGGGATGGAAGCTTTGTGTACTTTCATTCAGATAATAGTGTCTTTTAATATATGGGAAATTACCACAATCCCTTTTTTTTCTTTAAAGAAATACACAACAACCAATTTTCCATTGGCAGATCATAATTACTGATGACAGAAAAACTTTATTGATACATATTGTAGCAGTATGTGTAACCAATACTTTGTTAACGTATGTAAGAAATTAAAGAACACATGATATTATTTTAATTCCATTTCACTCCACTTCGCCATCACAAGGATTGAAACAGAATTCACAATTAATGCTTTGAGCTTGAAAATGTTTTTTCTGACCAGAATGCAAGACACACACACACACACACACACGAATACCTTATCAACCTGTAAATATCTCCAGACAGTACAAACAAGACCTTGATTTGTCTCTTTGTTTGAAACAGAGTGCTGTGCAATATTGATCAATCAGGTTTAACAAAAAGAGGAGTCAAGACAGCTTATACATATTCACCAGCCAAACACCCCCGTACAGCAACCTTCTCTCCTGTCTCAAAGTGTTTTTCTTTCAGCCACACAGCCGCAGATTGTTATGCATAGAGTGACACGACCTGCAGGCGTTGCTCAGATTCTTATCGTCATGCTCTCATCTGATGGGAATGCATGCTCTGACAAAGGCTGGTCCTCCTAGATTCTGCTCATATCTGCTTTTTAACAATTCCATCAGTGCCGGATAAGCCGGCTGGCAATAAAGACGAAATGGCAATACATAGAGGGATCTGGGCAGCATCTGCTCACAAGAATGACCGATAGCGCAGTGCTGTTTGAATCATCAAAAAGTGGTTGAAAAAATGATGGGGGAGAGATAATGCAGGCCTTACATAGGCCCAGGTAGGGAAATGTCAACGCTATGGCTCAATCACATCAGACGGAGATCAGATGTGCATTCCTTCTGATTTATATTTTCATTCTTTCATGTTATACATAGGTTCCAATGACACCCTATGGTGCGGTGTGTAAAGGGAACATGTGCTCATTTTTAGGTTCATACTTGTATTTTAGGTCCATACTAGAACATGTTTACGTGCTTTAAATATAATATATATTTTTCATACTGTCTGTTTGCGTATACCTGTATTCACACTGGAACTGGAACGGATTTAGCGCCTGTCTCGTTAAGACCCCCTCCAAATAAAGCCAAGTTGGGTCTGATTAGTCAGTGTTTCCAGGTCTTTCTTTTCTGTGAAGCTGAGTTAAGAAAGAGAACAAGTAATATAGTGATGCCATTCTAGCCTTTTGCTAAAACTGATAAATGTACTATATTAGTATATTTGGGTTAGATACAGTAATCAGCTTATGTCTGACATTCCAAGCTCCAGTCTTTGCCACTCAAAATAACTACGATGACTACTGACGTTAGTAGAAAAAGACATTTACTACCATCTGTAGCCTCTACCAACTTTACTGTTTGTTTCTCCTTTCCTCTGATCACCACCATCTGTCTTGCTCTGATCCACCCGCCCTCTTCAGCCGTGCATCAATGTTGATTGCCCCACCGGAAACTGAAAGTGATACTATCTTGATATGGTTCCTTCAGATGGTTCAAAAGGCATTACCAGCAGATCCCCTGTAACTACTGCATTAAGATAGTGATGGCAGCAGCAACAACAGCCGTGTATTGATGAGGATTCGAGCTGATTGATTGGTGGCCATTGAGGTAAACTGACTGTTGTAGCGATTTATTGCTAAGCTCGACCAACGTCATCACTCACTGATACCCAATTCAACCACGGCAGTTCCAGGGTTGGTTCGGAGCCAGTGCCTAATCTCAAACCAGGCCATTGCTTTTCAACAGCCAGAGAACAGGCTCTCAACAGGACCAACTAAAACGTGCATCATTCATTATACTTGATTTGTTTAACTGCAATGTGATTATTGCAGACTAGCTAGCAGGCTGGTGTTAGCGGGCTAGGGTTAGCTTACAGGAAAGTCTGACATTAGCATCTTACATTCAGTGTAAATAAGAATGAAATAGCTTTCCATAGCATTCAAGACGAGAAACCCAAATGTGTTGAACAGTCGTGTTTGGTGACAATATAGGCTCACGCCAGGAGCAACATTTGTAGAGACACGATGTAGTCGGCCATTGTTGTTATAATGCTTGCAGATAGAGCGGAGACGTGTACAGTGATGTCATGATGTGGCTCTTGAGCCTGTGTGAAACCACACAGGTTCAGCACCAGCAAAAGAACTAGGTTTGCGTTGGTTGAAAAGGGATGTAAGTGACTTGGTGACAAACTTTTGTGTTCATAGGACGGGCTTCGGCCCTCACAGCCAAAAAGGTAAATCTCCATTTACTTACTCTTCCCCTTCAGGAAAGCAGAATCAAGTTCATGTAGGGCTTTGGGCTTTTTTTCTTTCTTTTCTTTTTCATGAAAGACCCCTTTCCCAACAAACAGTATTTACTAGACCACAACTTGTTTTTGTTTTTCTTTTCTCTCCTAGATCCTAGAACATTACAGTATAACTTGCCTTTATTTACTTGTGTTTGTCCCAAACCACTGTTTTGTTCCAGTCAAACATTAAGAAAGGATCTCTGTTTTTGTTTTTCTAGTTTTATTGATTTTAATGTTTTCTGCAAAGAAACAGTTTCAGATGTAACCACTGGACTCAGAGCCAAACTCTCCCGTCAACTTGCTGATGTAACCTGTTACACACTGCAGCTGTATGTGTGTGCTTTTATGTGTACCTGCAGTCCTTTGAGTGTGCTGGTTGTGTGGTATGGGTTTCCCCGCTGCTGTCCAACAGTAACCAGTGCTATATTGTAGATTTTGACTTTTCCAGCGGCAAACTCTTAGCGCCTGGCCACTCAATGCCCGACACACACGAGCCACATCCTGAGTGACAGGCTGCTCCCTGCAGAGCTGGGGAGGGTAATTGGCATTCAGGATCATCTGGATGATAGGGAGGGTGGCGAATTTTGTGAGACGCCGCTCCCTGCCTTTTATGCCGCGCTACAAAGTTCCCCAACCCGCACCCCATTTGCACAGAGAGAGGGAGAGATTGAGCGAGAGAGAGAGAGAGAGAGAGAGAGAGAG
>CAFUXE010000395.1:970500-981058 GCA_903364295.1 Serranus cabrilla
CCACCCCAAAACCCCCACGCCCATGTCTGAAGGGATTTATGACCTGTCACCCTGGCAGCTCACGGGGATGGGAGGGTGGAGAGGAGGAAAGAGGGTAAGGTAATGGTGGTGATGGTGTAGGGAGGTTGGGGAGAGTGGGAGGGGGGCCCTTCACGTCACTCCGCCGAGCTCGATGTATCAATCTGTCCAGGGATTTTGTCCATTCAACCATACGGCAGCGAGAAGAATTAACGAGAGAATGTGTCTGTGTGTGTAGTGGGTAAGGTTATTGTGATAGCTTCCACACCTAAGCTGTCTCCCAAAACGGATCTTTCATTTCACACTAAGAAACCAACAACGAACTGACAGGAACACGCTGCCCCCATCAACATGTCATTTGCCTTGCTGTCAAGTGGCATGTGGTATTTAAAGAAAAAAAAAGATAACAGAAGTGGCAATCAAACAAAAAGCTGTGATTCTGTTTTGTTTAGAGAGCAGTGCGACGCGACATGTAACTACAGTGTGCTGCATTGTATATTTCTCTGTGGACATTTGATGGAGGGCATTAACCTGTAGATTTCTGCCAGCTCCCATAAATTACTTGGCTGTACCTGTGCCCCTGAGGTAGATCATTAGTGTGCTTGATAGGTATAATAACGTAGCCCAGTGCATTGCCATTCCGAGGCAGTATAGCCAAGACTAAAGAGCTCTCTGTGCAAAGAGAATTGAATTATGCCTTCTGTCAAACAGTTACCGTGAATTTAATGCATACTGAGTCGAGAATCAATGATTTGTCAAAAGCTGCTGATGCATTATTGTCAACTCTGCCAAAATGAAATTATATGGAGTTATTGATCAGAGGAGGCACAGCAGATTCGTCTGAAGATTGCAAACACAATTCAGAAATCGTCATTAAATCGCACCAAACGTGTCAGAATTTAAATCCTTATGAATTATTTTGGATTTACTCTTGAGAAACTCTCCTGAGCCTGACTGTGCAGAGGAGTTTAATGACATAATGCTGGCTCATCAATCCCTGAAAAAATCTGAAATAATAATGATAATACATAGTTTACACACAAGGAATCTACCTTGGTATTTTTAACATACAAAAATAAAAAGTATGTCATTCATAGAAAATAGAAAAATGTATAATAACAAATCAGATACAAATGATTGATTTACACATTGAAACTAAGACCTCAAGTCTGGAAAATTACAGCAAAATACTGTAATTCATAATGAATGCTGGGACATTTTGATGAAGCAGAAATATTTACATTATATTTCAAGATTATTTTACTGTACACAGACTCTTTTGCTGTAAGCCGAAAGGTTTAACCACTACACCACCATGTAGCCCTGATATAATTAGTTTAATATAATTACATTTGCACTTTTCAGATCCAACAGCCTCAACATAAAGGAATATTTAGCTGCCGATGGATCTCTGAACTGGACTGAACTCCCTATTATCAGTCATGAATCATGAATTCTGGGTTAAAATATTTGTTAACCTGCTTGGAAAAATATTTTTAGCGAGACATTTCAGTGCTGTCGGTATTTGAGGACTTTATCAAACTTTTTGTCATATCATTTAGTAACATATGTTCAGAAGAGTTTATAGTACTCTCATATATTATCAGTATAATATTAAAGGGACTGTCAGTCCTGCGTCCTGTCCAGAGGCACTCCAGATAACAGTGAAGTGATTCCAGCTGTCTGTCAGACTGCAGGTGTGAAAGCTGATCTGTGTAAGCAAAATATTAATAACACATCCATGTTTGAATGAACTAGCTAATGGGTGATCACATTACGGACAGTTAATTGCTGTAAATCCACTCTAAGGCCAAATAGGAAATTGCATTGCGATTAACATCATTTGGTCTACTGAGTCACACCTGGAAATCCTGTATCTCCAGTTTAGGCAGATTGAAAAAGATATATTGAATTTGATTTATAATCTTGCAAATGTCATTTTCACATTAAATCATAGATTTTAAATGCACTTGTTTAAATCAATTTTAGTTTCAAAATGCTTCGATCATTTTAACAGCTAAATAATAAGTGTCTTAACTATTCCTCCAACCTTTGGATACCAGACAGTAAATTGCCAGGCAATGTAGGAGCAATAACACATGGAGGGAAAAAAGGATTTTTAAAGGCAAGTAAGGGAGGAAGACATAGGGGAGGGAGATTTGATTCAGGCGGGGGTTGTGGAGAACGTGAAGAATTTTTCAAAGAGATGAATTTTCAGTCCGAGAAGAGCAGGAGGTACCTCTGCTGTCCTGACTGGAGTGGGAAGGTCATTCCAGTGCTTGAGAGCCAGGAGGGAGAGGGGTTGAAAATGGAGCAATGACCAAGTAGCCGCAGGGAAGGGGGAGCTAAGCGGGCGGTCATAGCAAAGCGCAGAGCTGGTGTGGAGGGCCGTGGCCTAGAGGTACAGTGCAGGGGAGTGGTTCCTTCTGCAGCCTTGTGCACCAGCAGCATGGCTTCACATCCAATATAAGCAGCCAGAGGTGGTGAGCAGAGAGGGTGCAGAAGGCGGCTGACACAAGGGAATTTTGTGAGGTTGAGGAAAACGTGGGCTGAAGTATTGTGAACAAGCTAAAGGGGTGAGAAGACCCTAGCCAAAACCAATTTCTCATTCAGAGCAGCTTACAATGGAGTTTCTTACAGCTCAGGCTCACGCAATTTTGTGAAACAGAGCTTCATGAGACAGGGTTGCTTTGTTGTTGTGAAATTCTAAAATGCCATGCTTTGGAAGAGAATTAGAGATTATGTTCCCACACCATGAATTATATCATGAGGCAATTATGTTACGCTTCAGATTAGGCAACCAAAACAACTTGTCCTAACCAAAAACAATAGCATTAGCTGTTTGGTTAAATTATATATTTTTCCAGTAAGTGTATGAGGCAAGAGTGGTGCTGTAAATAGTAGTACCATTAGTTAATAGAGGTCCCATTATACAGGGTTTGTTAGAAAAATAATGTATTAATGAATGCAGTATGATGAGTAATATGCCAATATAGCTTACTTCTGTGTTGTACTATATATGCTCTCACACTTCAATGCATACTTATTTATACTGCCACATATTTGATCCATACTGTATACACCATATTCTTGTGCCTTCAGCTGTTTATTCTGTATACAATGTCTTACTGTAAGCACTTATACCTGCACTTTATATTTTATGCTTGTAAGACGTAGAATATATCTGTGATGCTGACTGAGCATAAAAAAGAAAATAAACCCGAAAGCAAGACTCACAACACTGAATTAAAGTTCAAATACTTTACATGTAGCAACAGAATACAAAAATACAGGTGCAATACAAAAGTCAGGCTGAGGTGAGGAAAACACTAAGCTATAAGAGACCAAAAAATTCAGTGATACTAGTCAATATACCAGAATTCAAAACACTTTCTGATGAACAGACCTGATGAACCTGCACCGACAAAGAAAAAGGGACATATAGGAAGGGAAGAGACCTGAAACGAAAGATAAAACAACAAAAAGATTAAAAAAAAAAAACAATGCAGTCACTCCTGGAAGATGCAACACTGGATAAACGCCTCAAAAGGGTCCAGATGGAAGAGTTGGAATAAAACACACTGGAATTAGTTAAAATAAACAAGAAAACCAACAAGAATATCCTTAAATTTCCTCAATCCTGATCAGATGCAACCTGAGCCGAAGGAAGAACCTATTCTTATTTTGACAACACCTGATGAGTCCTGAACAACAACAGATTTGGACGATCGTCCTGTGATACGCCAAATACCACCAAGAAACCCGAATACAAGTTCCAAAATAGTTCCCGTAGCTAACCCAGGAACCTCAGACACTTTAACAGCAGAGGAACACAGGACAGACAGCCAGGCGACTTACCTTAGCAACACGACCCAGGTGATACGATCCTGTGGTTCCAATAACATAAATCAGGGAAATACTTCTCTGCGCAAAAAGACCTACATGGTTTGCTTGAAATCCAAACTCCATCTTCACAGAAAAGGTTTATAGTACACTCGACTACTAAAATAGCAAAAATAAACAACAGCTGGCAGAAGGATTTTTTAGATTAAGCAAGACTGTGGAAGAAAGTGATTAATCTATCAACCCACTTTAACATAACGCAAGAACAAATCAACCAATTAAAAACTGAACATCCTATGTTTTCTTGGCATGCTGTAAATAAAATGCATTCTTTACATACACTGTAGGACCAACTCCATTCATGAAGGTTTTTGACAACTGAAGGATACAACATGTTATGTACCTTTTTTTTGTCACTATCCTTAACAATCACACTCTGATAAGGACTGAACCAGTTACAAAGGAGGCACAGCTTCCTGAATACTTTTATACAGAATCTAAATTTGGACACAGGGTACCTAAGTTTTTGTCCTAAACAAGTCTTCAGAGGGATCCTGAAATCTCAAAGGACTTCTCTTGATTTTTTTTTGGAAGGACAATTCTCTGGACAATTCAGAATGAAGTCCACAAAGACAATCCACCTGTGACAACACCACAAAAAGAATACCAAATAATCACTCTGGTATATCCCAAACACGCTGTGTAAGACAATCACATAGTAAAGAAGAACTGGTGAACACTGCACTGGTTGAAAACTTGGTAACATCAGTTTGAAAGTACAGTCCGAACCTAAAGGAGCTGCTTGTAGGATCCAAACTTAAACCACAACTGGGTTATCTGAAGAGCACGATAAGATAAACAGAAAAGAACCTCTAGTACTCCAGTACATAACCATACATCAAACATTGACTTGATGGACACAGGGCAACATTTTTGAGGGGGGACAACCTGACCTAGAGAATATTTTTTTTATTACCTCAATAGCAATCTATGTTATTTTAAGTCTCTTTTGCTCTCCCCTCATGAAAATAAAGGAGTAGAAGTAGATGTGTACAGCCCCATCGAGTTCAGTCCAAGACAGTGTCTCTCCTTTACTCTACCTTCCACATACCTATTATTCTTTCCCTATTGAGGATAAAACATGTTGGTACAATAAATCTCTTACCAAATCTATTTCTAATCCATATGGGAGTATTATTGGAACTCAAACCTCTAAACCGTAATCCTAACACCTCAGGGGGATTGTACAAGTTAAAAAAGACTTTAAAGAGACAGACCTGTAACCCTAACCACGATGGTAGCTCTAAAACCCCGGAGCCTCTGAACCCCAGCGATGCCAAATAATGCACACTGTCCCTGATTCATACCATAAAGAAAGCATTGGTGATCGCCTGCTGATATATGTAGGTGACAAAGACTTATATAGCTATGATCACTTCTACTCTTAAATATGAATGTGGTAGTCATTTAATTATTTATAGCCAGAACAAAAGAATTTGGCAGTGTCAGTAATACAAATGACTTAAATTATTATTTAAATACATGTTCTGTCCATCTGTCTTATCTTCCTGTCCAGATACCACTGTTCTGTTGACACAGTTATGGGTATCTCTGACAAGAGATTGCTCCTGGGTGTAAACTATTGATAGTTGACTTTGCTACATTGTTTTAATGTTTCTCTCCAGCTGACCTCTTTTACCCTGCAAAGCAATCTCTGTGTTTGTCTGCGGAGAGGCCATGAATATCTCCCACCTGCTTTAAGTAGAACGCCATCGACACCGGGCTGAGCGAGGAGACATCTTCCGCTCCAATGGCCAGTGTGGACAGAATGATGGAAGCCACTAAGAGAAGCGATCCTCTGTTCCCTGGCCTCAGTGTCTAGCTGGCAGCCGGTCAATCGTCTGTGACTTTGTAATATACAATTGGATTCCCCTTGCCTGCCATAACATCCTTTTGCAGATTAGACTCTGGATGACCCACCAAGGGGGAAGGTTCGAACATATTGACTCCCATGCATATGCAACAGCTCCCTCTCAGCGGGGCTTGCCGGAGCAAAGAAAGAGTGCAGTCATGAGGTGTTGCTGCGGGGACCATTGACGGAGAAGGACATGCAGCGTGCTCTTCTTTTCAACAGCGACTCACTTGAGAAAACCTCATCCATTCCCTTCAGAGATAATGTATGCATCTTTATAGGTCGCGCCTGTGCTCACGGCCAGGCTGACACAGACACAGGATGTCTAAGATGGATTTTTCCCGTTTTAAGAAACAATGCTCTATATACATGACAGTAAGCACAGAGATCCTTCAAGTCGCAGAGGCTTTGGAGCAACAAGGCCTCCTACTGACTGATAACACTGTCCAGGTTTCATCTGTGAAAGGATTCCAAACACTGATGGGTCTTTGTTGGCTCTCTTTATCCCCTTCATACCTTCAGTGAACAGCTTTGCAGCGTCTAATTTTTCAGTTGTAGTTTTAATGCAGTTATTGCTGTACAAAGGCACCTCAGAGTCAGACTTATATGTTTGTTTTAACCTCTAAATTATATCCTGTGAGCAGTTTAAAATACAGTGTTGTCTATGAAGACAGAGCTAATTTTCAGGGCTGGATGTCCCCGCCTCCTTTCCCTGTGACTCTGACTTATTGTTGTAACTGCTTCCGACACTGTTTAGCTATTTTTATTCCCACATTTTTTTTCTATCAATTCTTTCATCCAATTTCCTCTCAGACACAAAAGGTGTCTTTGTAAAAGAATAGGAAGAAGAATGACAAGTCCTGGATAGCTTGAGAAGTGTGTCAGCGTGTGTCATTTGGAAACATCATCTGAATATTGAGAAGGCGGACTGTGTTTGATGAGCAACCCGAAAAACTGTCACATCCTACATTTTATTAAATAACGTGCCTGCTTCCACAAAAGCATTTCAATGATTCCACCACCTTAAGAATTTATCATACTGCTAGATGAACTGACATCTTAACTGGATCATTTGCCACTGCAGGAAAAAAAGACCCAATTGTTGTAGAGTGAGAGCTAAAAAATGGCTGATCAGGGTGACCGTTTGATGCAAACACAGGTCTGGTGTTGACACGGAGCCCTTGTGGGACTGACCTCAGTGGAGAAAGTGACACAGAGCCGCAGCAGAGAAAGAATGGCCCAGGTGTGACCTCTGACCTCTGGGGAAGTTATAACTAGAACACCAGGCTCAGTTGTGATACTTTATCTTAATTTAAACCCAGGTTGTCTCGGCCTCTATGGCCCGGACACTGACTCTTGTATGAAGGTGGCAGAGCTTTTTGCGACTTTACAAAAACTCCTCGAGGTAACAAGAGAAACAAGGTTATTGGGCTCAGCTGCAGGATTTTATTTGCTTTCAAAACAAAAGCATGAGCTAAAGTCTGGCAGTACAACAATACATTATTATGCATGACATGCTTGGTATTGATTGACAGTATTAAATATTTATCACTGCTGTTGTCATGGGAGGACCTTGTAACTCCAGTGTTTCATTTAGTCTTTCTTTCATGTTTTCACATAAAAGAAAGTATTAGATATTTGGGATTTGGTTTTAAAAAATTCTCCAGCGCTCATGGTCATTTGTGCATTGTAACTCCTGGACTTTTATCAAGTTGTATTAACATAATGACATTTGTCAAACTGAAACTGAATTTCTAAAGTCATTTTTTTTGTGTTTTCCCTCACTGAAGGGGGAAGGGGGGTAACCATCTCCCTTGGGCCCCTGGTTGTCAATAAAAATGCTGCAAAAGAACTCTCCTCCATTGTAGATAAGTCATGGTAAGCCCCTAGGGTGCTCTTACAGTGGAGAAACCATGATTAAGTGTCCGGCAGGTTCCCCTCCATAAGAGAAAACGTGATGAACTGGTCTCTAGGGTTCAGTAAAAGGAGAAAACATGACAAAGTACCCTCCAGGGTGGCTGATAATAATGCCCCTGATCCTCAGACAGCTTGAGTCGCCCCTGTTTTCATGGTATTTTGCCAGCAACCTCGGGCCTGCTCCTCATTTGGAGTTCTGTGACCTGTCTGAGACACTTCCACAAGCCAACAGGGACAGCCGAGGGATTTTTCATTCAGGTCTTTGATAATTCACTAATTCACACTTCATACCAAGCCTGTCTACAACAAGTGCTCACATTGGGGAGCATGTCACTAATCTTGCACACAACATGACTCGCGGTCTAACCACATTCACTCCCAACAGTGGAAAAGTGGAAACATTGTAGAACACTCTGTTTAACAAAAATACCACAAAGACAGCAGGGACACAGAATTTACATATGATTTATGCTGGCTAAGCAAGACACTTATACAATTGTGTAGAGTTTTTAATATATGTCTTCAGCCGCTAATGAAATTTAATTTTTTTTAAAAAGAAGAAGAAAAGAAATAACACCTTGGTCAAACTCATGAATAAAAATCTTTGATTAAATGAATAAATATTTCATTAATAAAGACTGTTCCAATTTAAAAATGTGCAGCAACCCCATCATCCATACATGGCTATGACTCAGGTGTCATGTCCCTTTGAGCCTGGCACTGAACTTGAGACATAGAGGTTCATGAGCCTCACAAATAAGTGCAGTTTACTTGCCAACTAAGGATATTAATCATACAATATTTAACAAATCAGCAACTAACCAGGGTTTCCATAAATGCTGTTCTACAAATACTTGAAGGTTTTGGGGGAAAGGTATCGAAACGGTATCGAGCAGCCATTCAGGATCTACTGAGTTGAGACACCAGGGGCAGGCTGTGTGGCCTCACGCACTGAGAAGTCAAATGATATATATATATATAAAAACTTTTCATTCAATTTCATTTTCTTTTTTTACATTTTTGGTTCATTATGAGACTGACCGGACAAATTAGACTTTGGTGGTTGCTGCTGCTGATCTGAAATCTAATTATTTCCATTTGCTTTGAGTGAACATAAGACTTTTCTCAGATAAAATGAAACAGAATAGAAAGTATTTTAAAACAACCTAAGAGATATAAATATGCCGGACTCTCCCAGATTTTCTCAGTAATTGATGAAAATCAGTAAACCTGCAGCAAACACCCTTAAGCTTTAAACTGAAAAGGTGGTATTATTGCAAAGCTCCTGTATTAGATTACATTTTTATACTCTGTCCTGGAAGAGAGATTTCTTGCGCTGCTATTTTTCCTGATACTTATGAAGTAAACGATGAAGGCTCTTGTATGTTGCACAGATTGTAAAACCCATTGACACAAATTTTCTAATTTGTGATTTTGGGCTGTATAATTAAAATTGTCCAGATTCGTGCGATCTCTGGTTCTTGTCAAATATCTCATTATTTAGCAAGATTCTACTCTTACAGACCAAATCATCATCTATCAATACCCATGAACAGTTCCCGTGCTTTGATGCAGAGCAGCTTAACGAGTCTGGAGTGTTAGAAATAATATAAGACAGAAAAAAAACTGATTAAACCATCAAATTACTGAGACATTACACAGTGCAGCTACACAGAGTGGATGAATGGATGGATTACTGGTATTATTAGATATCAGTGCTGCATTCAACACAGTCTACCACAACATATTAAACTGGAAAACTGGGTTGGACTTTCTGTATAGTGCTAAAAGGGTTTGTAATTTGCAGTGTAATTTTTACTCAGAAAAATACACACGTGGCAGAATTGCACCTGGTTATTGTCACTAATGACCTCTGAGGAGATGATGAATTAATATCCCCAGCTGAAGGTAGCCAGTACAAAATGGGATAACTAAAAAAAATGTGATGACATCAAGTTGAGAAGAAAAGACTAAAGCAGAGTATTTTTTATTTGTGTCCTGCCTGTAGGGCCATTTGTTGCTCTGTTTGTCATCACATTATTATTTGTCTTGCAGAATGGGAAATTGTTAACAATAAATGTAAATGCAATAAACTCTTAACACTTTTATGACAATAGCATGCAGCTATTTAGTGCTTTGATTTCACCAAAGCAGTGAATTAATTTCTCCCCCTGTGATCCTTCACGGTGTCAGAGGATTTCTCTGCTGTTTGTCATCAGACAAATGCTTAAGCTATATCCTAGGAGAAATAACTTCATTCAATTCAATTTCCTTTAATTAGTCACAAACACAATTCTGCTATTTTCTAACATCTTGGACGACGGGGGAAAAATCCTTTTATGTTTGCAAAGGAGAGAAAGTGCCAAATATTAAGTGAAGATTCGTTGCAGTTTCAGATCCAAACTCACGAGAGTAAAGGCCTCAGATTGTGTTGTTGTTTTCATTCTATATCGCATTTGATGCATCAAAAATATCAAGAGATTTATGTGCATACAAGATACAAGTTGATGACATATTAATCAGTGGATGCTTCCAGGTATAGCCTGCTTTTGATCTGAATAAATATGCGATAACCAGCTTGCAACGCAACCAGGAACAGAACATTTAACACTGTTGTTCCCTGCCAACACTCAAACAGAGGAAAATCCCAGGCTGATTAAAATCAAATGAAAACAGGGAAGACATTGCCCAAAGCTTACTAGATGTTAAATCACAACATTCGTTCCCTGTATTTGATTCTTCGAGAGTCTGCTCAGCTGGAAAATAAAAATAAAATGCTAAACTGTGGCTCATCACGCATGCAAATGAGATGCAGCAATTAAACCATTACAGTGACTTAGTGATGTGATTTTTCACTGTATTTTTATT
>CAFUXE010000395.1:988751-1000265 GCA_903364295.1 Serranus cabrilla
TGTGTGTGTGTGTGTGTGTGTCAGATGTATTAGCATGCTGGCACATAGTAATAGCATGTGGTGCACTTGTGCATTTGTGCATGTTAATAAATAAACACAAGCATGGAAGTGTGTGTTTGAGTGAGTATGGGCATGAGCGGGCAAGTGTGCATGTTTGTGTGTATGTCTTTCTGTGTGTGTGTTGCACAGCTGAAATGTTCCCAGGCAGAAAAATTAGGGACTTATGAATATGCATTAACACATTTTCCTGCATATCATCATCAGGACTGGGTGCCAGTGATTCAGGCCAAATAAAGTCTGCGACTGATCCCGGGACAATCTGGAGCTAAGGTCAAGTCAAATCACATTTATTTTTAGGGCGCCGTGTTCGTCTCAGAGCTGTTTGCAGAACAACAAAAAGAACAGCAGATACAACTGGTGACATTCTGTGAAACAAATGTGCGAGTCTGCTCCGCTTTAGGAAACAAAGGAGGCTAGAGATCTGCTGAAGAAGTGATGTTTTGGATAATAATAAGAACATATCTTGTGATGTGTTCAAGCTATAGTTTGAGCTGTTGAGTCAAACATACAACCCAGTGTATAAAAAAAGAAGTATATAGAAAATAACTGCCAGACAGAGCAAGGGCTTGTGGATTTTAAGATTTTACGGAAGAAACAAGTTAAGATGTGTAAAATTGTTTATCTCGCACTGCAATCAGAGAAGAAAAGAACGTATCAGTTATGGCTTGTTTAATATTGCGGCCATGAAACGAAGTTTAAATCAAAGAGCTCCAGCAGATTTCTGAGGCAAGTTATGCATTCAAAATACAGCAGCATGGTAAACCTTGACGACGCCTCACAGTCATTTAGCACTGGATATTTAATTCGTGCAGCTATAAAATGTCAGTTATGTTAGTAGATAATAATAGAAGATGAGAAAATAGTATTTATGCAGGAGCAGCCATGATTACCCAAGCAATGAAATTATGTTAAATTGGTACTTAAATATTTGTGTTTTGTTTTATGCTTCAAAGACTTCAGAGAATTATGTTGATCACAATACAAACATCTCAAAGGGGAAACACAAAGACAATAAGTATTACATAAATACATCAAGTGAATTCATTAATTGGCGGCACTTTATTTCAACCCTCTGATTTGAAATTAATAACCACACATGTTTGTAACATACTATAGTGCAGTTTGGAAGAAAAACTAATAAAAACTAACTTTCAATTATTATACCCATCATTATACCCATTATAATATCACTTGGCCTACCCAACTAATTTGTGGTCTAATCAAAAGACAAACATTTTAAGACTCCATACACGGCAGTCAATGTTTGTAGCCACTGCCACAAAAAATCCAATCTGTAACTTTATTCCAACTGAGGATTTTGTTCAAGGATTTTTCTTATTTTTTCATAATAAATTACATTAATATCTTCAAAATCCTCAGTCAAAGTTTTGATTGTAATTAACATCTGTACAGGCTTGATCTTATATTATGTTATCAAGCATTTATTACCTGTTTTTATAGCAGTTGCAGATAGATAGATTGATAAAAGCCCTTTAATAACCATATGTTTACATGTGGTTATTCAATAAGCATAATTCATATTTCAGGCAACAGACCAGATGCAGATGTGTGCGTGTAAAAAATTATAATAATAATCATTTGGTATTAATGAGCCCTATCACAATTATTATCGAAGCTTCTGCTATAAAGAGAAACTGTAGGGAAATCCATCCTGGCTGCATTTTAAATAGAAAGAAAGAAAGAACGAAAGAAAGAAAGGCATAGACTGACAAGTAAACTAAATACAGAGAAAAAACAAGTGCACATTTACTCGTATGCTGTTGACAGCAGGGCGGGGGTGTAAATACAGAGGCCACTGCTACCTGCTACTTCCTCTAATAAATACCATTGTTTGTCTTCCTTTTACGCAATTAACAGATGTTTTGATCTGGGTGTTTTTTACTTTCATCCGCCGTCAGTAATGAGACGCGAACCCCTGATGCACCCTCCATCTCTGAACTCCAGAGACCACTTCTGACAGAGGAAAAGAGAAACATCACACCAACCGCACACGGGGAGAGAGAGAAGAAGAGTGGAGAAGTGACAGAGGAAGAAAGAAAAAATAAATAGATAACATAGAGATGATAGGGCACCTCGACGGGGGGTAAAACCTCAGTTCTATATAAAACAAGACAGCCCTGTCATCTCTCCTGTGCAGTGCGGTGTTATTATTAATGCACAAAAAACACAGCTTCCTATTGGTGTCAGAGCTATAATGTGTTTAATATGTATTGGAGTGTTTCATGTAAACATAAAGGGTTGTAATGTGTGTGGTTAGTTTCACTGTCAGGCTGAAAGTTGGAGGGCTGAAAGCAGGATTTTCACTTAATGTAAAAACACTTTCATTTGTTTGTGCTCTTATGTCAGCGGGAGAATAAATAAAAAAAATGTAAAGGGATCTTAACATCATCAAAAGAAAAGGCACTTGGGAATTTGTTGCATGTAAAATATGTTCTCATTTGTTTTTATGTACATGATTTATGATAAATAAACATGTAGTATGATGTACTGGAGCTCAAATCAAATGTACGTTATAGTCCTCATGTGTTCTAAGCTCTGAATTGGTCTTTAATTGTGCAGTTGAAGAACTTTTATGGCATACATAGATATTTTCTAACTTCCTGTTTGCTCTTGGGTAAGATCTAATCTAAGTGTGCCCTGGACCACCTGTAACTCAATAAGTACAAAAGTTGACTAGTTTTTTGTGCTTTGAAATTAGTAATGATGATTGACTAATTATTTAGGCTCATTAATTTAGTGATTTTAATTGTAACACAGTAAAATGACTCGATCCAGCCTAAATGAGAACAAAATTGGACCACTATTCCTCCAAGGACACACACAGCTGGCCACACCTGTTGTGTGCATTAGTATGCGTGTGTAAGTGATTGGGCGATCCTTTACTGATGTGGCTTATAACATCACTTATCAACCCTCAGACTGTAAACTGTTGGTATACTGAAAGCAGACAGGCAGTTTTTAAACACATGAAAAAGTATACAATACTGCAATGCACCATGGTCTGCTCCTACCCCACCAACCACCACCAGAACATATGAGGACGGTGGTTTCATGGGACTTGACGGAAGTCGTGGTGTTAAAATCTGACAGTGATCCGTTTCACTTTCTTACGTGTGAGCAGACCTCAAACAGGGCAGATTTAAAACAGCGGTCCACTGCGACAAGGACTCAGCCTTAGTGCTATGTCCTCCCCCTGTGAACCAACCAAGCAGGCCAATTTTGATACACTGTGAAATGACCTGAGTCTAAAATCAAGGCAGAAAAAAAAATCATATAACCTCTAGTGGCTGTAGTAATTTTGACTGGAGCAAAGAAGCAAGGTATAGTGACAAAGTAGACATAAGGCTGGACGGAGGAGTCAAAAAACAAAAGACTTTGACCAGGAGACCACTGTTTGAGCCCCCTGTTTGTGACCCAACACTGACTTATTATGACTAATCTAAGCTATAAAATAAATAACAAATTCCCATTCTAATTCACAAATGTAACTGTCACATCCTTAGTAACTGAGTTATTTTCACCCAAACCATGATCTTTTCCTTAACCTGACCAAGTACCATTGTTACTTATTCCTATTCAACTGTTACTGTTTCATAACCATGTTAAAACTATGACTGTTTCTTTGTTGTGGGCCATATTACAATGTATAAACAAACAACCCACGTACTTGTATGGGTTAAAGGACTTTTTGGAAATGTATTTTACAATGTATGTGTTGATGGAAATGACTTAATATTACATATACACAAGTGAGCACAGAGGGCTCAGATATGGATAACACATTACATTATGCCTGTTTGGATATCCACCAGCTTTTTGAATGAAATAAGGAGCAAAAGAAAAGGCTGTTCAGTAACACTGTATTCCATTTACAAGTAAATTGCTGCGACAAAGGGTAGCAATTTGATAATGCATCAACAACAAAAAAGATCCTAATGTTGCATCACACTCTTCAACAAAAACTAACCTTCCTCCTCACGAAAATCACTCGCAAAAGCATAATTACTATATTATATATGACCAAAGTGTTGTGCATTGTACAGGATATTTTTCTCACTGATGATGCCAATGAGGGAAAGCGAGGCGTTTCAAATGTATGGAGTCATTAAATGTCATTATTAGACATTTTCCTTTTGAAATATCATGTTTACACAAAAGTAAACGCTCCATCCATCAAACACTAACTAGCAGAAAATAACACAAAGGAGAGAATGATAAATCAGCATTGCTTTAATATGTGTGCTGCTTATTCATCAGTGAGAGAACCCCAATTATCCAAAGCTTGCATGAAACCTCACTCATGTGTGTGCCCATTAAAGCAGTCAGAGCGTGGCAGTGTCTGTTTTCAAAAGAATCTTTTGTGTGTGTGTGGTTACTTAATGAAATGGTGTGTGTATGAGTGTGCGTATGTCTAATCTAATGACCTCCTACTACATTGACAGAGTGCCTCTGAGCTTTGCTGCAGGCAACCCTGCATTCTGACATATTTCACAAACTCTCTCACACACACTCTGTGAGAGTGCTACTGATGCTTAATTTTCATTGGCTCATGAAGGCATTTGAATGTCATTGTAGTTCCAAACTTCATCACACAGCAGCTGATCTACAGATGTTTGCATTAAAGATGAGTGACACATAATCTCCAGTCAAGGGCTCTGAAATTATTTTCAATTATATTTTCCAATTACTGAAACCACAAAGAATGATTTTCTGCTGGTCAGAGCAAAGTGCAGGTACAGCTCTGCATACAGCCTGGCATTCAGAGTTCAACTTTGTTGAACTCTTGTGCAGCACGTAATAATGTGCATCTAATAGAAATAAGAGATTAGACAGCTAGAAATAAAACTACTTTTGACTTTTCCTCATTTTAATGAGGATTCTTTGTATTTTAATACATTTATGTAGCACAGAAACCTCCCAAGGCCTCCTGAAAGAATGTTTCTCACCATATTTATTACCCTTTAAATGCATGGGCAAACATTCCTTTACTCTAAATGTTCTTTAGAGACCCACTTTCTTAGATTCCCTTTTATTCTTTTTTTTTTTACTTGTGTGAATTTCTTTTTATACATATTTAATGAATATTGTTGGAGGGAGCCTGAGTTCTAAGGCCTCTTTCAGTCTTTCACACATTCAGCATATCCCTGAAATGTTCAGTAATATTTTTTGCATGATGTCATGTGTGACTGCAAACAGGGATCCATGTTCAGCGTTATTTGTAGCACTCACAACTCACAAGGGCCACGTGCCAGTTTTCCTGCATGCATAGTGGCGTTTCAAAATAACCCACTGTGTTCATAGGAATTAGTTAAGTTTAGGCAACAAACCACTTGATCAAGGCTTGGATTTAAAGCAGGGTCTGGGTTAAAATGAGCTACATTTAAACTGAACTACTGGACACAGGTACTCTTAAAAGGACCATTAACTCTTAAACTCGTAACACACAAGACATGAACACCAGTCTGCTGGGTCAAAGTCAGGAGTTTGTTATATAATGAGAATATTGTAACTTTATAAAGTGAATTCATCTCCGTACTGTATATGAGTGACTTTTGTCCTTGACTTGTATCTGCATCAGGGCTCAGTGGGATCAATTTGTCTTGCAAATGTTACTGTATAAAATCCAGTGACAGCTCTAATGAACACAAAGTGATCCGGTGTGTACGAGCAACAAAAGAGCATTCAGGTGGCATTTTCATACATTCCCCTATTGTACCGTAAACTTTGTATAATGTTGTTTACTGATACTGTTCTTCCCACATAATGAAATTCAAGAATAATGGATGATCGATCCCAAGCCGCCGTATTCAAAGGAGAGGAAGAAAACCATTGAGAGACTGATGAGTTCACACATTTTCAATGGAGATCTTAACATCTTAAATTTCAGAGCCAGTTTTGCCAGCAGACTGGATCCAGTAACAGTGTGTTCTATTTGGAACCCAGTTAAAAGCTGTTTGAGATCTCTTTGTAAAAAGAGCCAATTGATTGAAACGAGATGACACTTGGATGCTGGATGTAAATCTGTCTTCACACAAGGTTAAAGTCTCTGCTGATCTGAGGGACAAAGCATGTTGATGTGCTGCTACAAAACGGCAACGTATAGAAGTAGCACATGAATGTTTTCTGCATGAACCTCTTATCATCTACACCAAAGTCAAAGCCATTTAAAATGCTAAAGGTATGATGTTTTTCCCTGAGCTTTAGCCAGCATGGCACCATGATTGATGATGCATCTTGCCCAGACATCCCTCAAAGAAACAGCTAATAAATCTGCCTAAACCCTTTTGCAACATGTTTGCTGTGCATTTGAATTGGCCTTCCTAACTACATGTCTTACTTACATCTTTTATTGAGTAAATAATATGAGCCGAGCGCAGGTTGTGCGTATTTTTCATGAATTATTTCCATGACAGTTTTAATCATAAGCACATGTTCACCTCTTGCTTTTTTACAACAATGTGTGCAAGGCATTGTGAGTGGTGGCTGCCGCATAGCAGCAGCAGCAGAAGAGCAGCAGCAGCAGCCCAGTACGTTAACGGATGAAGCAAAATGAAGGTGACTGGTAATGGTTATTGTTTTGTCCCTCTATGCCATTTAATCTCCTTTCAGAGAGCTTCATTAGGCGCTGGAAGAGCAAACGGCTTGTAGATAAAACTTGATCTGTAAGCCAGGGACACTCAGGACAAGCCAATATTCATTCACCTGCTGGCCCAAATGGCATGAGCGCCATTCCAATTTTCTGTCATATGAGCACTCTGTCACAGATCACAGGGTTTTTACTCGATTTTATATCAGTGCATTATATTTTCCCCCCAAAATTGGAGCAAGGTTGGATTAAAAAAAGCATCAGTATACAGCAAATATTACCTTCGCAAGGGGGTTATGTTTTTTTGGTTTGGTTTTTGGATTTCTGTGTTTGTCAGAAGAAATAGAGAAAACTATCCTGCCTGATTTTCGTTGAAATCTTTGAAAGGGTGTAGGAAGAACCCATTAACCTTTGGAGCACGTCCAAATAGCGTGGCAGGTACAAGATATCTTTCACTTTTGTTAACATTGCAAGGTCATTTGGCCTAGGCAGAGGACTGTCCTCTCTGAGTGCTCTTACAGTGACAGAAAGTACTATTAAAAATATGTAATAAAAAATATTAACACAGACTGGCTGGATCCAATGGATATACAGTAAGAATTTTGACTGAACCACAAATCTCAACCCGATGGGGCTGCTTGTAGAAAAGCTATGGGACCATCAGTAGGACTGATCAGATTTCATTGCAATCCATAGTTCTACCTTAATATCAACCTCTTGATGGTGCAAAGGGGATCACCCAGAGATCATAAAATTATGTGAAATGACCACAACCTTTAAACATAGAATTGTGAAAATCAAGTACGACCAGCACAGAAACAATGCCAATGTAAAGTCAATGGGGATCCTTTCAGGTGCTGGACACACAGATTCCCTGGTTTAACAATGTCACTCATTATGTGGTAGTAGTGATTGATGGCAAGGCGCAGTTTAAACAGCAGTTGTCACACTCAGGGTGGAAGACATAGGTGGTGGATGGGTCGATCAAATGGTGGACTTTCAAAAATCGGTGCAGAGTGATTTTTAAAATTAGGAGCGAGAGCGATGTTGTGATTCCCGTACAGAGGTCGTGTGTTTTTGTTAATTTTGCAAACCGAGTTAGCTGTTATACATCCTTTCAAGAGAACAGGGTTTCCATGTGAAAACAAATATAAAGTAACTTTTTCCATAACTGTTTTTTTTCAGGTTTTTACATAACTTACATGGCTTCACTTCCGATATTTACGTTATATTTATCCATTTTTTAAACTGTCTTTTTACAATGCCTTACCAGGTAATTTCATATAATTTCATGAGATCAAGTTGAAAAGAATGGAGGTGTTAGAGGAAAAGTCAAGGGGTCATCAAAGTTACTATGATGCATCCTCTGGAGACCACAAATCTACAGTGTAATTTTGTGCCAATTCAATAGTGTTTGTCACAGGATAGGTGAAATCTTTTACCTGTTGGTAGTACAAGAAAAGTGCAGGAATCTTCAAAGTCATGAGGGTTTCTTTTTATTGTGACCATGAATGTCTCCACAAAATACCATAGCAGATACCCAAAGTGGCGGGCTAGCTGACAGGCCGACATTTCCATCTACGGAGCCATGGCGATAGGATGGCTAAAAAGAAGCTATAAACTAATACGCTATTGCCCTGCCAGCCAGACTCAAACCCAAAACTGCATGAGAAGCGAGTTGGCTACTTTAAATCCAATCTCTCCTTGTATCAAAGCCAGGAATGGCACTCAGAATGTAAATGAAACATGCCAATCTCCCCATCCCTTTAGATCTACCATCCACAGCAATACAAGGAAGGTAGAAAGTACTTTGGCTGTGATTTGTTTCATGTGAGGCACCAGGGAAGTGTGGAAATGTTCAGTTGTTATTAGGAAGGACACAGAGGAGGAGGAGGAGGAGGAAGAGGAGGCGGAGATGGCTGCGGCTATGGGAATGGCGTGAGCATATCAGGCCGAGCAGATTGTGTGGTCTGAGTGGCTATTAAAAGTGACAGGATGGAGGCCTTGGAGTTGGTGAGCCGCCTGATTACACCTCTCCTCCCCAGTCCCCCTATTGACTGTGGTTAGGATGTAGCTTTCCATTTCCTGCCGAAATAAATTAAAAGTCAGAAGTAATTTGCCTGATGGGGGGATGCAGGTGTTTTCTCTTCTTTCTTTTTTTTATGCTTCAAAGTTTCTGAATAAAAATTCTCCTAGCCTGGAAATCAATTGAACCCTTGGCTCTTTGATAAGGAAAGGGCTTATTTTCAGCCTGTGACAGTTTTGTGGCAGGGAGGCAAAAAAGGTAGGGATTTGATTAAAGGGGAGATAGTGAGAGATTGAGGTCTTGTTCTTGCCATAGGAAAGATCAAGGCACGTAATCATGTCTGCTACAATGCCGGCTCTACCGCCATGCTCTTGCTGCCTCATTGTCTGTCTCTCCCTCTCTTTTTCTCTCTCTCACATACACACATCCGTGATTTCTTTTCTCACACACATGCACAACCCCACGCACATACAGACGTTTCTTCATGTGCGCTTTGTTGTGACATCTGATAAGTAAGGAATGAAGGAGGGGAAATGCTTTATTTTCAGTTCTGTCCAAGATCCCAGTCAGTGCGCTCAGATCCCTGTTTGTTACGCTTTCTCTGAGACTCTCTCTACCTGTCAGACAAGTGGCGGACATGCAGCACCTACACAACCTCTCCAGCAATATCCTGTTGCTGTTCACAAAACTTGCTTTTACAACCCTCTAAAGCACGCAGCGCCGCCTACGCACTGAGAATTTTGGTAGTTTTTGGATACAAGCCTTGAGAGCGCCAAAGCAAGGGCAGGGTGTGAGTACTCCCAAAGCTGTTAAACTGGTGAACTGCAAAGCTTTCAACAGCTAGCTGCATGACAGTGACGGCTGTATGTGGGTAGACTACTGCCATCGGGATAAATACTGCATGATGCTACACTGGGGTAAACAATGACAAGGAATATTGTGAGATAAGTGCTGTGAAAATGTATCAAAAGAGAACTTGTGTTCCAGAGCGGGTTGACTAAAATTAGTGTAATTACTTGACAGATGAGACAATCAGAATCCTAAAACAGGTCATCCCTTTGAGGAGGGCCTCGCAGCCGCCACTTTGACCACATCTGCGTGTCCACAAAGGCTAAAAAGCTTTGCTTTCCCCGCTTGTTGCTTGTGCTCATGTTGCTGTTGAGAGCAAGGTGAACCCCTTGAAGATCAAACAGGCTTTCATGTTTCTTTTATTCTAAATGGCAGTGTTCGTACAACACCAGGAATCTGAGGCCTTCCCCTGCTCGTGGCTCAGGGGGAGCTTCCACGTAACCCAACCTCCCCCGACTACGCTCTACCGCGCTGCTCCAGGACACTGAACCCCCCGTCCCGAGAGCCTGAGAGGGGATGCACGGAGGTGTCCGGTGTGGGCGAGGGAAGGAAAGAGAGGGTCGGGAGCATGCGGCTTCCCTCCCGCTCTTTGAGTGGCACGAGTAAAATTCACATCAGGTGCAGCGTGATCAAAAAGCAGATGACTCAGTGTCGGGCCGTGTTTAGACGCTTGGCTTTACAACTTCAAATGGCACACAGCTGCAGATCACACCAACCTCCTTTGCACTCCCACATCCCCCCTTCAGAAACACACACACTCATACACAAGCAGAGATAAGGACACACACAGCTCTCTCTGGTGAGCCCATCTGGGAGTGAAAAGAGGCCTCGCTTGAAGTGCTTCCCAGTCGAGGTGACTACATAAATAGATGGAGGAAGGAGGAGGTGGAGGAGGGGGTGGGGGGTCTTCAGAAGATGGAGGAGAGAACGCATTTGGGCACTTTCACCTTCGTTAATTTTAGATGTTGTTTATTCCCCTCCTTTAAGCTTTCCCAGAAGAGAGCTTATTGCCTCAGTACATATTTCCATTTTTCACCAGTGGCTGCTGCAGGATAATTTCTTCTGACTGTGATTCTGGATCCGGTGATCAGAGTTTGTTCACTTGGAAAACAGCAGAAAGGCTCTTTGTGTTTCACAAAACGTGCTTGTGTTTACCAACACAAGGGCATTCACATACTGTTTTGATACTAAGGATGACCTTCCAATATCATTTAGTGCAGTGATTCAAAAGTAGCGCGGGGTCCTGAATACAATGTAAAGCTTTAAATCAAAGTTGGTATTATGTTCTAATCTAACAAACTCCTAGAAACTGTAAATATTTGTAATACATTTTTTAAATTGTTCTAAAACATTTATCTTGTGCTGTTTTTTCACATAACTAGTAATAAATACGTTTAAGAAAGTGGCTACATCAAATTATTCCTCGGGTCAAACCTGAGGGGCTGTCATGGTTTATTCTCTATCTGGTGTCTTTTACTGTGGTGATGCTAAGGACATATCCCAACCAAGGTTTGTAAATAGTATGCACCAGGATGTGATAACTAACCAATTAGAAAGCTTTAAGATTGATTTATCTACACAATTAGAAAACATGCAATGCAATGTTAATACAATTAAAGCTCATTTATAGTTTTTTCATACAGTAAACTCTGTAGTTGCCTTGGCTATTTTTTTCCAACCCTCTTATCGACTCTAACCTCATAAAGATCCCCCATCACCTATTAAAGCACTTTTTTGCTTACTGTTGATAATCTTAGTTCGAATAATGATGATAGAGTAGTTGGTATACTGTTTGTGGGGATTATAAAACATGTTTAATGGGAAATCTTTTAAATACCAACCTCCCACCTCAACATTTAAACTGCAATATTTTAAAAGCTTTAAGTCTATAACCTTGATACCCAAAAGTTGGAACGCTGTGTGATAAAATATTTGTACATCTTGTACGACCTACTGGGTGACATGTTACATG
>CAFUXE010000395.1:1000290-1018809 GCA_903364295.1 Serranus cabrilla
ACACACACACACACACACACACACACACAACTTTGACTTGAGTCATAAGTGCCCAACTGTTGTAGGAAATGACTATTGAAAACAAAGTATAATCATGATGTCTTTTTAAAGAATTATTTCAGAACTAAAAATCGACAGACTCTTAGATAGAGAGTATTGAGAGACGCCCTGACACCTTGTTGGTAATGGCACTTTAAAGACAAAGCGCTGCCTGTCAAATAGGAATTATGCAAATCTGGAATGCTGCAAATCTGGAATGCTGATTCATTAAAACTAAACAAAAAGAAACCTCTTTGATTTTTACTAACAATGAGCAATTTTCTGCCACAAACGCTCTCTTAATTTAAAACCATAACACGACGGACAATGTCAGTTATTACCAGTTAGAGGGCTCATGTTCTACAAAACATGCTGACCCCTTCATTCATTTAAACAGGTAAAAACACTGAATAAAGCGCCTTAAACATCAGTGTTTCTCGGACACTGTTTGGCACTTTGTCAGAAGGATGTTTCTACTTGGAGCCCAATCATCCACAGAGGTCTGCTTTTTCTTGAAAACAACTGGACCTAGTGATTTAAACCAGTGAAAACAGGAAATTAGTGTTCCTCAAAGCATGTTCACACTAGAAAATGCATCGTAAAAACATGGCGTATAACTGTATAGAAAGTCAGGTCATGCTAACATATATCAGGTGACCACAATGCTCATGCAAAGGGGATGTAACACCAGTGACAAGTGATGGACAAGGTTTCTAGGGTTGAAAATTGTTGGAAACATAATTCAAGTATGCATCTCAACAAATTCACTTGCTGGCCACTTTATTAGTTAGCAAGGTGTACCTAATAAAGTGGCAGTGTGGTCTTCTGCTGCTGTAGCCCATCTGCTTCAAGGTTGGATGTGTTGCACGTTCTTTGTCTCCTCTGACCTCTGGCATCAACAAGGAATTTTTGCACAGAGAACTGCCGCTCACTGGATATTTTCTCTTTTTCAGACCATTCTCTGTAAATTCTAGCCATGGTTTTGTGTGAAAATCCCAGCAGATCTGCAGTTTGTGAAATACTCAGACCAGCCTGTCTGCCACCAACAACCATGCCACATTCAAAGACATTTAAAATCACCTTTCTTCCCCATTCTGATGCTCACTTTGAACTTCAACAGGTCGTCTTTAGCAGTCATAAATGCACTGAGTCATGTGATTGGCTGATTAGATATATTCATTAATGAGCAGTTGAGCAGGTGTACATAATAAAGTGGCCAGTGAGTGTAAAAACACATTGGTCAAGTAGTTGACAAAAACTGTAATGTGCAACACACATTATATACATATTATATATAAAACACATGAATAAATCAACTCTCTGGAAAGTAAGGCTTCTTTCCAGTGGAAAAGTTGTTATTTCCATGACTTGGGAATTGAACCAAGTTTGTTGAAATTGAGGGAAAATCTTGTTTCTGGTTTTGTTTCATTCACCTAATACCGTCCAGATGGGTGAAGCTGATTTCCCTGACTTTTTGTGCAGGGACTCCACATTTGCATTTTGAATTATCATGCTCATTTCAACAGATTTCACAACACCAGAGCGAGACAGAGGCGGGAGGGAGACCGAGGAGTGGATAGATAGAGGGAGACGGGAAGGTGAGACAGACAGGGAGGAAAGAGAGAGAGGGAGCAGTGTGCCAGAGGGAGTCTCTCTCTCCTCTTCAGCAGGAGCTGTCAGCCGGTGCCGTCAGAGTGGCTATAAACAAAAAGTGTTTTCTCCCTTAACAAGCTCAACAGGACCTTCAGTGGGGAGACGACACAGAAATGCTTACTCTCCAGGGGTGACAGCCACTGTCTGCCATCAATCAGTCAGACTCACTGTGCTACCCGCAGACAATGCCTCAACAAGGGCACAGCTCAGATTCATCACAGAGGGAAAGAAAACTAAACAACAGGCATGATGAAATATACACATCAGCCCTGCAAGTCATTTAATTTTAACGTGTGATGTGATAGGGTAGATTATGCGAGGGGAGAATACAATGACAACATCTAAAAATAAGTGCCATGTTTAGTAAAAAGCATTTTTCATTTGTGTGGCATTAGAATTACAAATATCGATGATACCGACCCACTGTCAGCGAGCATGCGCAGGGGCCGCTCTCACAAACTGTATGCATGCACCTACACACAGACTCACTTAGACATTATATCCTTTGAAGCACTGTCAGTGTTTCGAAACTATGCTCTCTGTCACAGAAATCATTTGAAACACTTCTTTCAGAATGTCACAGCCCTGTTTGGGCTTTGATCAGAGCCAACAATGTCAATTTTGGGAGGAACTGCTGTGTAGTAATGCATGATGAAACTGTCAGAAAGTTGTTTCAGCTCGCTCCCCTGTGCATCTTAAAATAATCATTTGGTTGCTGCCTCCACATATGTCACCATTTTTTTTCTATTTTGCAAGGATTTCCTTGATGGTTTACAGGCATTAGCTGACAGGAAACAAAATGGGTTACATTTGTATGATAAGATATCCTATATTACTGCAGGTAATTTACACGTGTAACTGATGTTTGCTTCCTCTGATAAATGCTTGATCTGATGAGTGTCAAGATACCTTCCACTCAGGCGGTAAAACTCAAGAAAGCGTGCTGGAGACGAGTCAGATTGAGATTGTATGCAATACGGTGAATTTTACAACCAATGAAAAAAACTGCTCCAAGCCCGTATTAGCACAACAGAGGCCCAGTTAAAGTGACTTGTGTGGTTTGATTATAATGCTATAAATCAGGGAGAGAATAGTGTTGAATGTTTTATGTTTAATGTAAATAAAACAGGTTTTAGTCACTGATGGTGTGTCTCGTGTTACCCACACAAGTTTGACAAATGGACCATCTTGGGATCATTTGTGTTAATTTGCATTACTGGCATGAAACCCACCGGTGTGGATGCCAACAACGTTTCTTGACTCCATTTCTTTTCATCATCAACTCTGGCTGAAACACACAATTGCTTCTTGGTAGCTGCTGTGGAAGTCCCAGCCAACCAAACGCTGCCGTTTCTGGGTTGATGCCTTTAAGATTCAAGATATTGCCTTCACTAACTGTCGCCATCTAGTGGATGAAATATTTCAATGCCAGTGTACACCCAAAATACATGCTTTATGGTTTTATTTGAGTGTCTGGACAGTAGGTGATCAAACCCTTGGCAGACTACAGGAATTGAATAATGAAATTATAGCCCTGAGTGGTCGAATGACATGTTAACTCGAGCATCCCCATTTGCTAATCAGGAGGAAGTGAAATTTGGGACTAAACTAATTTCACTCATAGGTTTGTACTTGTACATTTAGTTCATACCGGCAAACTTGGGATTCCCACAGAAACATTTTTCACACGAATGTTGAACTATGCAGCACCTTTTTCTTTGTCATTTTACATTAAGGCAACAGTTTATGGTTCATTCATGCTATGTGCAATCATGCAGGTGATGTTCTGCCACCAAAGAAGGAAGAAATGTTGTATAAGCCTTTCATAACCAAAAAGAAGAAAGAAAAAGACATGTGAGAAAGTCACACTGTGAATCCACTCATTCTGATTCATCTGCGACTGGCCTTGGTACCCTGCAGAAAAATAATGCCTAAGGACTGCACCTTAGATTTGGCATCACACCAGTCAAATCCTATTACAATCAAAACATCTTTTTGTTCAGGAAAACACACACCTGCACACCTCAATGCAGAAGAGTACAGGGATTACTGGAAATGAGCAGGGCTTCTAATTTGCATTGGCAAACTAATAGTGTTTCTGGCCAAGGGAGCCAGCAGTTAGGACACCAAAGCAGTTTTTAACTTCAAAATAAAACGACCCAAAAGCCCACTCACTTACTAAACTGAGATTGTTCTGTCTCGTTTTAAACAGCAGCAACCTCTCGTGGATATCTTGTTGTGACTAAATCTGCTCGAGTGAAGTGTCTTCTACTTGTACAGTGTTTGCAGTCAGTATCTCTTAGGTGTTGTCAGGTCTGGAGGATTAGAACAGAGCACTTGGATGACAGCAAGCTTGGCTGCACTGCATCTCAACTAGTATGAGGAAACCTCAGGAAGGGTTGGTCAGAATTCATTTCCTGACAGTAACTGGACTGCATGATTAAGAATGACAGTACCAAGTCAGTATGTCTATATGACTGTATGGCTCTCCTTTACTTGTGCTACTGTTGTAATAAGTTTGAGCAGATAATAAAATAATAATAAAATGATGTAATCTAATCAAATAAAATAATCTGTATTTACTAACGTGTTACTTCATACAGCAAATGGCAAACATTTCTACAGACCTTATTTCAGGCATCTACCCAAAAACCCATTCAAAATCCTCATTGATTTTGAGAGGTTGGACTCCATAGCGCTCAAATGCTAAATTACTTCTGGGTTGAAGAACTCATTCCTGTGGGGCCCTATAGTGGCCACTGTCCAACAAATGATACATAGTGTCCCTAAGTAGTGTAGTTTCTGTGTTATTATTTGGATTTTGCAGATTATCTTCCACTAGTGGACCTGTTATTTCTTCAACAAAAATTCAAAATAAAACAGAAACTTTGAGAGTCTGCATCATTATCTGCCCATAATTCCCCTCACATCTTGCTTGGCAGAGGATTGCCCATCTGAGTCTATGGATCCATTTGCTGAATGTGCCCTGCACTAGATTCCTATGAGCTTCTGTACATGGAAAATAATCCTTGGAGCAGCTGACGAGGCAGTATATCTAAACACAGGACAGCACCATGAGCCAACATAATTTAACAACACATTAATCTCTTCACTAATGCAGTCAATAGCATATTAAGCGAGCTACAAAAGCAAAATTAATGAGAAGTAATGCGACGCCAGTCGGCAAAGCGCTCCAGTGAAATCCTGAGCAGTCAGCAGGACTGGTCGTGCCAACTCATTTCTCAGCTGTGTCTCTTGCTCTCGCAGAGGGATATGCCCTTGGGTGAAGAGGTGCTCAGATTCCACGGATGTCATCCACAAATGCCATATTTCAAAAGGCCAGGGAAGTGATCTTCAGCCTCACTTAAAATACAATTCCCATTGTGATACTAACAGGGCGGTGAGATGACTAACCTGAGCCTCAAGTCTCCAAAGAGGGACTTGTCATGTGGAAGTGTGTATTGAAGCTCCATGAGAGTATCAGCAGATTTATGACTAAGAAAAAAACACTGATATTATAGTAACTGTATATATATCACCCTTAATATTTCAGTTATGGTTTAAAATGACACATATGAATATGCACAGAAAATTACGTGCAATGTGCATTCATGCCAACTTTTGTCTTGTAGGTGGAAGAATGGAGGAGGGAATGGCAGACTTCGCCACTAACCATGCAAGCCAACACAGAGGGGAGCGATTTTTTAAGCCTTTGTACTCAAGTCCCAACTGAAGTCATAAACTTTAAGTTTTTAGTCCTCAACAAGTTATAATGCAGTTTTCACCTAATTTTAACAACAGAAACAATGCTATATACAATTTGTTTTTATGTGTTCTTCATCGCTTTCTTCTGCAACTTGACTAGATTTTATTTTATTTATTTATTTACATGCGTTTAAACATTTTGTCTGCTGCTCTTGTTAAACACCAAAAAGATAGCAAATATAGTGTTCTGTTTATTTAAAAGAGAAAATGGTGAATGTGCAGGATGTCACTTTTGTCTTCAGCAGCCAACCTGCGCTTACCACATGCAAATGTTTTTTCTTTTTTTTTATAGTGAAGGTAATATTTACTACTATGTGTAATGCTTACTATGTGCTTTGAGGATTGAATGCAAGCATCACTGGGTGACACCACGGCTTCAGCAAAAACGAGAGCTCTTGATTGTTAAATGATGTAAAAGCGCTGGCCTTTCAGTTTGGTTTATACCAACAATGTGTTTGACACAGCAACAGAGAGTCACCATTACTCTGAATATATGGAGAAATGTCAAAGTGGACCATGATTTAGTAAATCTGCCCCCTTCAAGAAGTACTTATCTTTGTATCCTTGAACAAGGCTCTCAAAGGACACTCTTACATTCTTATGTCATTACTCTGTAAATGTTATGTTTTGTTTTCCGAGAGTGATTTTTATCTTGTACACCAAGTGCTGTAATCAGTCCTCTGACAAGAAAATGTGAGAGCTGCACCTTTTAAAAACAAGCTGTCTGAAAGCTGTTCAGAGTCCCTGATGTTGGATATATCTCCATTGATGATTATTGTTACCAGTTACTGACCTTTTATAGTGTACGCCTTCAGCAGCAAGTCACACAACACGCTGTGTTGATGAGAATGTCCAACAGCCCATTTTGTCTAACACTGGACCTCCTCACCTCTTTATGTCGGCTTCCACATTGGATATTCCATTGCCATTATTGTTATGGCATTATGTTTTCTTAGATTTATTATCAGAACTAATGAAAAAGTTTTTGATACCAATTCACAGCATGATTCTTTCTATGGCGTTCCTTAATGTCTTGATGTCTTAATGTGGTAATTTGGTGGAATATTTTTACCATAATTTATCAATTTCTTCCTAAAAACAAAAACAAAACATTAGCACCAAATCTGTATGACAAATGATATCAATCCAAAAACTTATGTGCAATAACTGAGCATCTAAACTTTCAAAGTTTGAATATGCACCTAACCAGAACACAGTTTTATTGCAGATTCATGTCTAGAAAACCTTGACACACAGGGCTGAGCTGCATCTCAAATTAATCTTCAGGCTCCCACTTCTGTGTGGCACATGCTGTTGACCTGCTATCTCCCCCTAAAGACCCCCTGTACCCCCGTTAAAAAAGACAAAGATGGGTCTATGGTGGGTCTCTGAGGTATAATTAAGGCCATTTAGAACAGTAAATCATGCTTTATGTCCTGTATCCAAGGGCAACGCTGATGTCTCCAGCAGCAAGATAAGACTGTACATCAGCTGCTGTGATATAGTGGTTGTGTCTGTATGTATAACACTCGCTCTTTCTGTTTTACATCTGGGGCACACTTGTTCATCGGGTGAATTGTGTGTTTCAAAAGACCCACATATTTTTTCTGCTTTACTGCTTGTTGATCAAACAATTTTTCAAGAATGGCTCTTCATGGGAGCAACACCTGTGGTTTATTTGTGCCTTTTCATTTAGAATTCTCATATTTTCCCATCCAGGTGGTACAGGAATAAGAAAACTGTTGGTGTTTGGATTCATCAGTCATCATTGTGTTGGGCAAAAGCAGGTGGAGGATAGAGTGTTCAAGCTCAGGACTCCTGTGATGTCCCAGTGACATTTTCATCTGTCATTAGGGAAATGGGAAAATAAAGTTTTATCTTTTCCAATTTTACCTGAAAAGCAAAGGGTTACAATACAATGACCCTGAAACCACATAATCAATTAATTTATACTGTCTTTTTTTTTATTTATTATTTATCTCTTTATTTACCTACTATGACATATCAAAATAGAAAAGGCCTATAATAACAACTTGGATACTTGGTGACAGTGGAAACAAGGTGGTCATTTTTAAGCTAATGTGGAGGTGTTAGCAAAAAAATTGCCTATTCACACATTGAGTAGCTACGGAGTGTCTGTCTTTTTTATTTTAGAGTTGTTTTTTTTCCATCCACTTGTCGATGTAAATCCAATAGGTTTATTTTGTTGTGCACAAACTTCTGAGAGAAATCTTTGACTCCTGCTCTTGGGTTTATCGGAGACAACAGGATGTGGGTCAGCTATTTCCACGCCTGATACACGTACCAACCATAATGATAACTTATTTCAATAGTCAATTGGAAAAACTATCTACACAAAACAAAAATAGAAGCCAGTAACCATTAACAAATATGTATAGCTGAGACCTTAACCTTTCATTACATGCTATTTAGAATGTTATTCCATGAATAATACAGAGAAATATGGAAGACAGTGCAAAGTGTGTCCACCAACCATAGTCTGTCCTCCATAACTCACATCAGGCAAAATGTTCCACACCAGTTCTGTTGTCGCTCCATCATCTGACTCCAGCAGTGGCCATGAAATGTGTATAGAAAAATTCAGAAAGGCATCAGGTAAGCTTTACATTGTCATCTTTGAAGTGTTGTAGTTTTTTTCTTCTGCTTCTTTTTTCTTCTTCCTCTGAAATGAAGTTGGTTGCAGCAGGTTCAGAACAATTTGCTAGTGAATGGTGAAAACTTTTGTTGGGATTCGGGACGCCCACTGGGGCAATCTTAAGCAAACCAGGACATCTGGTCACCGTAACCAATGCATTCTGCCTCTTTTGCTTTCCACATGGACTGTTACAGCCTGCGCAAATGACTGGTCAACACTACTTTGACTACAAACAGGCTACATACGCGTTCAATACCAGAATTGTGTCCCTTTGTCTACGATTCACCATAAATATGCAGAAATCTTTTTATAGAGATTACGTGACGCCTTGTTAATAAAAAGATAGATTTTTCCAATGGTGCTGGTATCCATATGTTACATGAATGAAATCCCAATGGAGTTTGGCTGTCTATAAATCTGAATGTATGTGTGTGTATGTGTGTGTGTGTATGGCCGGAGGTTTTTTTCTCTTCTCTTCATCAGAGGAAATATACATCATACTGTATGCCCAGCAGTAAACAAGCCTGCAGTGCGAATGCTGTGTTTACATTGAAGATAGAATAAGCCACCGGAATAATGCAGGCTAACTGTGATATATACCCCAATTAAGCATTCTAGAAATTTACATAACAGAAAAAAACAACAACTTCAATTAGCACATGAGCAATGACTGCTGGCATTTGATTGCAGGGGGGAAATACACGGGACAATAAACATAATTTACAAGATGTTTAATTTTGTGTTTGGAAAATTGAATCCACCGGCAGTGAGGAATATGCAGCATGTTTGTGGGAAGAAGGGGTGTTTGTGATTGATTGGAGGAAACTAATCTATGTTTGTTTGCGCTGCACAAGCAACACAGCCCAACCTTTAACTCTTGGATAGCAAAAACCAACAGAAGCAAATGGCTGTTGTAGGAAGAGGCACACAGGAAGAGTTCTTGTGTGTAATTTTGTTGCGGTTCAACCTAATCAAGTCTACCTCTGTCGTACACAGATCCCCATGGAAATATAGAGATTCATCATCTTTTATACTCCACGGTTCACCGTCCCTGAGTACGAGGAAATAATTTCAATTTCTACTCTTGATGAGCTTCTACTCATGGGCAATTATCTCAACACAATAGATGGTACCTTGGTGAACAATTCTGCTGCCGCTGTCCACAATATGGGGGAGACAGACAGGGAGAAAAGACAGGAGGAGAGCGAGTTTATGAACCTCCCACTACCAACACAGCCAGACACTGCAGGGTCAGGGAGCCCCAGCTTTGACTAATTTGTGTTTTTCAAAACATGACAGCAAGCAAATTGTAATGACAACACATAAATGATATTGATTGGGTTATGTCATTTCTGATGACAAGATAATAATAGTGGAGTAAGGGAAATCAATTCAATGATTAATACAAAAGCCATAGCTCATCTACAAAAGATATATTAAACAAAGAACACTGCATTATTATATGAAACATTAAACAGCATGAATAGACTCTTTCAGCTGGATATTTTCAGATGTCAAGGCTTTGTGGTATTAAGCAACTGACATTAACATTTCAATCCTCAATATCCATCCGAGAAGCTTGATCGGTGCGACTGTGTGGTTCAGATTCCCCGTGGTTTGTAAAATCCATATTTTCGAGGCATATGCTTATGTGGGAGTCGTTAGAGTCTTGGGACAAGGTGTGAATTGGTGTCAAACTGCAGGGGTAAAGATGTTCTGACAGCGCTGTGGGTAGTGGACAATTGATGTCACAGTCACCCTGTTCAGGGATTCTTGTTCCAGCATGACACAAATAAAGGTCCTTCAAATCATTAGTGTTCTCTGCCCATGCAAGCCTGCCCTCAAAGGTGTGACTTTGGGGTGGCCTAAGGGTTTGAAACGCTGACTTTGTTAGTGCTGTGTCCCTGGTTTGAGTGTGGCTGGAGACAATCAGCCTTTTCTTTCCATTTTGCTCACAACAGTGTAGGCAAAGGTTTCCTGTTTCTTGTGGCCCATACGGAAATCTAATATATGACATACAGTAGTTAGTTGCCTATTATGGAGTCATATTGCCATATATGTCAGCTACAAGCAATATATTATTATCATGGGCCTATGGATACATCCTTTGGATATATGAACATGTAGGTTTATAACATATATTAAATATTTCATATACATGTATTACAAATATGTATCAGATCGTTTTTTATACGGTGTTATATGTCAAGACCATTAACCACATATATTTAATCTATGATGCACATTAATAAAAACAAATGTATCCAAAATACTTGCACATAGTTATTGTAAACATACATGTGTTTATTTATTTTAAATATAGAATATCAAAAGATATTGACAGGCATTGGGATGCATATTCATGTCTGGGGCTATAAGTTCATAACATCTAATGCCATGTCTGCACTAAAAGCATATATTACTAATATGTACATGATTGAGTTTAAGTTTGTATTAAGTGGCAGCTCTACACTGTACACATATGGATTTTTGACATTCACATTCTTGCTACGTGTCAGATGTATAGCCCTGTACATGACCAACCTGCCCAAGCTTTTCTGACTTTGTGATGACTGTTTTTCCATCTCCTGTGTCTGTCCTCCACATACTGGCTGTTGATCTAAAAAGAGCCCTGTCGAGATACACCTACAGGCCTTGGAAGCGTGCCTGAGGTGTTTGTGCTCCTCATCCATGGACTCTGATCTTGTACGTGCAATATGTGCATTCTGTGTAGGATTACTAATCCCTATGGCTCATGTCCCAGTTTGGAGCAGACATATGAACAGCAGACATAGGTTAAGGCTTGTGTTTTTTTAGACTTGTTTTTTTTTTTTTGGTAGATAGATGTTTGTTTTTTCCTTGTCCAAAATAGACATTTTGACTGGAACATATTCATGAGTGAACTGTCTGCTGTTGAAATGTCCATCAGAGTTGGAAATAGAATAAAATGTAGCTCTATGCTAAGAAAAATACCACAATTTCTAGTTTCATGTGATATTACACTACTGAAAGTTACCCAAACATCTCACACTGGTCCTTTACAGTGTACCTTTCAAAATAGAAGTTTCTTCTAAATCTACATGGAATCAACATCTCACTACAGCACAGACTGACAGAATTTAAAATTTGTTTTTTTAAAGTTATATGCCCGCTATGTGGTTTTCTCAAACCCCTAATGGTTGGTTTAAAGTGGCACTCTGTCATTGTGCCTGACTGCACATAACTGGATTCAATCTATCAGCCTTAGATGAATAAGCAGAAAGCCGCACTAGACTTTATCAACTTTTACCAGGATTGACACAACAATTCTACAATCACATAAAAATTCATAGTGGCTTTAAATGGTAGAAAAATTCATTTAATTTGTATTGTAGCTTGGCTGGATACAGGGCAAAGGCATTTGACCTGAATGTGATTGTGCACTGGGCAGAAATAAGATACAAATTCTTGCACAGTCTGAGGCTGGGTTATAAATTCCCAGCGGTGAGTAGATCTTCCACCGCACGGGTCAGGCAGAAGTGATGGGAGTTTTCAAAGGATGTAATCCTCAGCAACTGGCTAAAGAACATTTAAGTCACTTGGTTGTAATCAAGATGCCTGTCAGCCCCCCACAGATATGTTATGGTAATTTTATGCTATGGGGCATTGAAAATCTGACTAATTGCCTCTTGAGTATGTGTACTGTATAATAATTAAAGACGAAACAGCAGCTGTGTAACATTTCACATTATTCTGTGTATTTTTGAGCATCCTACTCGACTACACTATAGCTGTCACACATCTCATACATCAAGCACCAGAGTATGAGCTCCACGGCCTCAGAGCAAAAGCATCATTTTATACTTCGGGACTTCCCGACTGTCTTGCATGTCCGGACTCCAGGTGTGATTCTATAAAAGTCGTGTTTTTGATTTACAGGGCCATTACCGACCGATCCGGAAACACTGGTTCGATGTCAAAAGAGCATATCATTATTCTGTTGTATGACAAAGCAGTTTGCCAAAGGGGACTGTAATTACATCGTTGTCTTCTTTTCAGTTGACTCCCGGCAAGGGAATTATTGGTAATCATCCATGTAATGCGGTGCCACTCAGTTTTTGACAGCTGAGTGAAACCACAGCGCTGTGGTTTTGTCCTTTAGATGTAAAATCAGAGCTAAAAACCCCATCTGTTCCCTACGCTCAGCATGTTGTTTCTTATGTGTGTTTTCTCACCGGCATTTATAGTGCTGGGAAGACAAAAAGGCTTCACTTTGTACATTCAAATTTCTACCATATCAGCGAAAAAATGCTGCCAAATACAAAATAAAACCTATCCATATGATATGGAATATTCCCTTGAAAGTGTGTCATTATGCCTGATCAAACACACTAATTTCCTCACACACACAACAACAATAACCTCCATCTCCAAAAGGACATCATTATTATTTAACGCATTCCATCTCAGCTCTTAAACCCCCTCACCTTCTTCACGCTGAAGATGCCCTGTCCGCATGAGTGGCCGGCTGTCTTTGTGCTGCCATTTAATAAGCATTCTTTAACCTCAAGGGACGAGGCCTCCTACTGAATCTCGCAGTGCTAGACAGGAACGCTGTGACACCAAAAAACCAGACCTCTTATCTGTCGTCTTCTCTCCCTGCGATTGTCAGCAAAAAAAAGAAAAACAAACTCCACTGAAGCTTCCGTCTCCAAACCGGTGGTGCTGTCAGCTCCTATTTAGAATCTGTGTTTATTCCGTGCTCAGGCTTTTTATTTATTTAACAGAAAATATGCATTGGGGTGTTGACTCGCAGGAAGACATGTCAAGACACACAGTGAAACCAACAGTGTCAGGGCAGTTAACACTTCAGTAGACAGCGCTGTTGGTAAGAGTGCTCACACACTGATTGTGTTGTGTGTCAATGTCAACAACAAATGCCGAGGAATGCCACTCTTTTTTAAGCCATGAAGTGCATACCTTGCATGTACTTGAAATCTATATTGCTAGAAGCAGCTGTGGGGTGCCATTAAAGCAGTTTCACGGTCAGCTATAACATGAACAGCTCCAATAATCCCTCAGCTTATTTCTCAGTACTAGAAGCCTTCAGATAGGCAGAAAAAAAGGGCATTTTGGCCGAGTATTGTTTGACTTTGAGCGGATCAAGCCTTCGGCAGAGGAGAGAGTGAGTCAGATTAATAAATAAGAATGCATAAAGGGTGAGCAGTGCTCGCGGGTCTCCCTTGGATATTGCTGAGGAGTCTGCACACCTGCCCAGACTGTCAAGCACCAGTAGGCTTTAGTGATTTGGTTTAAGGTAAATTTAGCACAGGCCACTGGGGATTTTACATCCAATTCTCTTTTTCATAATACAATAGACTTGGAGTGGAGGGGCAAGCCAAATAAATCATCTACAGGTGGCCAGAGGGGTCCTCACTCACAGACTTTGTCAAATTAAATAGTTGAGGCCTGTTCAAATCAGGAAGGAAACAGAACACAAAAACGAAACGGAAAACAGAAAATTTGATTTTGAGTTCTAACTTTTCACATAGTGATGTCCAAATGATGCTTCATGAACCTCGAGCTGCTTTTGACCCCAGTTGATGGCGAGAAAAGAGCTTAAGGAATTGCAATTCAGTGTGTTTTTAACACCTTGTTGAACACAGAGCACCATCTTGTGGGCTCAAAAAATAGTTCATGAAAATTCATGAAACTTTAATTGGCCTCTACTTTTACACCAAAGAAGTAAGTCCTTGTAAATACTCTAAATCCTCTACATTTCATAATTGATGACTGGATTGATCAACATTTGGGTGGGTTCTGATTCATCCACTTATTGTTTTTTAATGTCATTAGAATATTACTATTCACATGTTCATTATTTTGCTGCTATATTACATTAAATATTTATTGACAGAAGCTGGGAATCACGTCACTTCAGTGCCTAACTTGTGGTTAATCCATGAAAAGTGTAGTTCCAGCCAGACTGTGACAACAGGGCACAAGGACACAGAGGTTTGTACTGTTAGTGACTCCCTCCTCCAGGACTGATGTGAACATTCACAGTTTGCTGGAAGGGTCTCCAAACTCTTCCATTTAGGCAGCTGCCAGTGAAGAGAAGATTTAATATCCCAGACGCAGAGGCTCAATTCACACTGCAGGCGTTGACTCTCTGCTTATATCTGATACTTTTGAATGACTCTTCATATCGTATTATAGGATGTGACTTTGGGTTTTGACTGACTTGAGGCATCTCCACAACTGTAAAGCTGACTATATGTCTTTTCTTCCTTAATATTTGGGTTTAAAGCTTCCAAATATATATTTTTTTCTCAGTTCAAGTCCAGAAAAAAACAAGTTATTATTTACTAAAAGTGAATGCATTTTATATGCTTATATTATAAGCATTAGTCTAGTTTTGACTTTCTAGCAGACTTTTTTCCTTTGTCTGCCACATGTTTTTTAGTAGTTGTTATCATTTACAACAGAAAACATAATTGTCATACACATGCACACACACACATATACCAGCATCAGTGCAACACACCACAACTTACATGCCCTTGTTCAGTGATGAAACCTTGCTAACTGACCCTGTATTCACTGTTCTTGTCTTCCTTGTGTTGTATTTCATCAGTGTTCTGGCTTTTGTATTGCAATAAAATATAATTAAAAAGAAAATTGTGTTTGCCTCTAGAAACCCCATCGATCAAAATAAGGAGACTGTTGAGAAAAAAGAAATCTGGGCCTTTAATTGTCATCAGTGCTAATGCTGGTTCAGTCAAACTCACAGCATTATGACTGTGATCTCATATTAATTGTCAACCTGGGTCATTATATCATAATTGCATCATAAATTATTGATTGCTTGAAATTAATCTGCTCATTTGCCTGAATGTGATTGTCCAGTACAGTCCTATAGGGCCAATAAATTCTCCAAACATGACCCTTAAACAACTGATGCATGTCTTCTTAATAATGAGCTGCCCATGCTGGCACGTAGGGAAGAAATTGCTCTATAGGAAAGGACAATATATTGAAAGCTTCCAGATCAAAATTACAAAGAATTATAATTTAGATTGATTTAGACCAGGTTCTCCCTTCCCAATAATCAGCAGAGAAATCTGGTCTGGGTCCTTGGTCTGTACCAATGTTCAGGGAAGATTAACTGGTAATGTGAGGGGTTTACAGATCCAATCTTAAAACCTCCCTACCTGTTCACAGACTTATTGGGGTCACCTTGATAATCATCAAACAATTGTGATCTTTAGAATTTAATATCTGGATGATTAAATCAGTGTTTTCAGAGTGAAACCAGAGCAACCACTGAAAGAGACCAGCATGAGCAGCTGATGGTGGTCCCATGCAACGGTAAATATTCAAGCCCTCCTTGAAGCTAGTTAGCAGCTAGCACACTACTGTTGACAGATGCAATCAATACTTAAAATCTCACCTCCAGGTCTTGCTGAAGAATAGACACTGTGTTGACAGCATTTTTTTTTTGCAGACTCATTTAGCCTTCTGCTTGTTTTTTTGCAGCACATTGTGTCTCCACATCAGTTACTGTTCTGTTCCCCTGAGCTAACATGATGTGGTGCATTGCTCCCTGTGGCAGGATAATCTTAATATTATCCTATAGAGTGTTATGCACCATTATGTTCAAATCTTACAGTGTGTGCATGTTTGAGATTACAGAGAAGATTATCAATAAAGATTCTTCTTATGTGCGTGATGCAACTTGATTTCAACATCTGTTAGGTTGTAAATCTCCTGCAGTCTGACACCTCTTGCCATGATGCCATGATTGTACATGATGCATATTAGCGAACATGAGAACATCAGAATGCTTTGGTTTCATGCACTTTCTTCATCTCCAACCTATTCTCATTCTCATCTGATTTTCAGATGTACACATAACAGTGACAGCCATGGTTGACAGGCTTTCTCTGTGATTGCAGCTGCCTAAAAAACAGCAGTGTTGGCTACATATCACAACAGCGACATGAAAGGAATCACATTCCCTTTTTTCCTTTCTTTCTATGTTATCCCTTGAATTGAATGGTAATCTGCATAGACAGATATTAAAAATCACACAAATATCTCACTGTATACTGTATGTGTTTTGAACATATACCGCATGTTAAATGAGTAATCAAGGCTCCCGGTCTGTCTGTGAACTTCTCGTCACTCAGCTAACTGAAGTGGACAGCAGCTGGTTAACTGCCTTCACCTGGCAAATAAGCAATGTTTGTATGTATAAATCGATTGATTGATTGACTGATTGATTTCATTTCAAAGCCCACTGTAGCAAGTAAGGGGAATCTGCATGTTGTGAAACAGAATCACAAACAGACTGGCATCATTGAGAAGTAGAAGCTGACATTTTTAAACATATACAATGGGATATCTATACAAAAAACTCCACTAAAAATGGAATCCTGTTATGCAAAGACCCTATGACGCGCCAAGGACTTTGGTAATCATTATCCTTATCTTTATGCTACTTGTGCCCAAAGTGGACAGGAAGTGCTCTACAGCTGTGACCTGTTTACAACACTGATTCCAAAAAAAGTTGGGATGGTCTTAATAATAAAAACACAACGCGATGATCGGCAAATCCTTTCTGACCTACATTCAATAGAATCTAGTACAAAGACAAGATATATAATGCTCAAACTTGCATACTTTAGTTTTTTTTTAGAAATATAAACACACATTCTGAATTTGTTATATTCTGTTTTAATTTATGCTTTACACAGCGGTCCAACTTTTTTTGGAATGGAGGTTGTAAATGTTAACAGTCATATCCACACTTACCAGCAGTAGCTAATTTCTTATAATTAGTACATCTGTGTTTTGTAAATTTTTCATCTTAACTGTTTAAGGGGAGTTTTATTCATTGCACATATCAGTCAGTCTGTCTGCTATTTATTTGACCAATGGTTAGTCTGATGTGGGAGAGAGAGAGAGAGAGAGAGAGAGAGAGGTGCTGGCAGTGGGCAGCTGGAGGCACGTACACTCGTTAGCCCTGCTCGCTCTCCCTTTCAAATGGGGCCTTAATGATTTATAGATGTTTGCTTTAAAAAGTCATTGGCATTAATCCCATGGCTCATTAACCATTTAATTAAAATTAAATTCTGTGTTAGGACTAAAGCAGATTGAGAGTATTTCCTCCTGGTGGGAGGCTGTTGAATCACCTCATTTTCGGAAACACTCCATGTGAGGGGGATGTGTACAACACACAGCTGACATGTAGCAACAACCGCGAGCAAAGTCAAAAGCAGGACCGACCGTACAGATTGATCTCAGCTCAGAGTCAGGTAACCATTCACAATATGTTGTTTATATTTTTCCACTATATGCCTAACATGACTTCATATGACCTGGATAAGAATAAAATGCTACAAGCACAACCACACTGAATAGTTTTGAAAGGAGTTACAAAAATTGTTTATCCTCATCATTAGCGTTGTAAGTGCAAATAAGCTTCAAGTGGACAGCTGGTGAGTCATGACCTGGATATAGAATAGAGTCTCTTTCACCTGCTGGGAATTTGTTGTATAAACATGAGAGTGAACTGTGACACCACACGCACCATCATACTGGCTCATATTTCTTTTTCCAAGGCCTGAATTTGTGATTCCAAAAACATCTCCAGTGTTTCAGATTGCAGCTGTATAGCAGCACTGTGCAACACTGTTATATAACAATACACCTGTCTTATCAGTCCAAATCACAGCCGGGTCGCATCCCCAGTCGCTGAGGTTTTAGATTTGCCCAAAATAATTTCTGCTGACAGTGTGGTCACCGGTGGGAATGTTCTCAGCACATATAAGGTGACGAATTTAACAGGCATAAAGTGTACTGACCTAAAGCATATCCAAGAGGGCTTTAGAGTATGCAGTTCACTTGCAAACTTATATAATAGTTTGACATTTTGGGAAATATGCTTATTCACTTTCTTGGAGAGTAGGATGAGAAGAGCTACCCCCAGCAGCCGGTTAACGTAGCTTAGCCCACAGAAAGCACTGGAAAAACAGCTTGTCTGGCTCTGTCCACATATGACAAAATCCACATACCAGCACCTCTTAAGTTCACTAATTATTACATTATGTCTTCCTTATTACCCAAGAGCCTTATTTATAACCAGCAAAAACTCTGTGTCTGTGTCCAGTTAAAGGGTACGTATTATGCTCAGTTTCAGTTTCAAACTTGTGTTTTGGATTTCTACTTGAACATATTTTTATAGATTTATGTTTAAAAAACACTTTGTTTTTCTTGTACTGTCTGTCTGAATAGAGCTGCATTCATCATCAGTCTGAAATACTCTGTTTTAAGGCCTGTCTCTTTAAGCCCCCCTCCAAAAAAAGCCAATTCTGTTCTGATTGGTCAGTGTTTCTGTTTTGGTGTTTCTCTCTCTCTCTCTC
>CAFUXE010000395.1:1018906-1029881 GCA_903364295.1 Serranus cabrilla
CTCTCTCTCTGTGTGTGTGTGTGTGTGTTTTCATCTGCACCCCCAGTGTATCTGCACCATCATTGCAGCCTAGGAAAATCTGTATTGGCAGTGGATCACATATCTTTATTGATCTTGAACAAATTGCCTATTTTCACATAATAACAGATATTAAAAATAGGATGGCTCTCTATTTGAAGTATCCTTTAAAACATATCCTTCCTCTTACCCACCCACCCATCCATGAACAGTAATTTCACTTTACAATGTAATAGTATTATATATTATAATATATTATTATTATACTATTCATAATGTATGCGTCTATATATCTTTTTGCTAGATGATATCGCAACACTGTAATCTACAGTATACATGTAAAAAAATGTTTGATAATGAAGGGAAAATATTTTTAGAATATGTTAACTACTGAGCTTCAGCCAACAAAGTAATCTTGACAAAATTACTAAATGTAAAAATTTTCATTTTAAACCTTAACAAAACATAATCATATGTTATAAACAGTAATGTCTATAGAACAATAACCTTGGAGTTATTGTTATGTCTGAGTCATCTCTTTTAGTTTCTCCTACCACCAACAGTAACACAGCAACAAGTCATATCGGAGAGCTTTACTGCAATGGTGATACAGTATAATTAAGAGGCAACACTCCATCACTGGCCCTGGAATCTGTGTAGTACCTTAAATTGCTTTCTAAATGGGTCTATGTTACCCAATATGTGGTTTTCTCTGCGTGTTTCAACAAAGTGAAATGAACTTGGTGGGAAGATGGAAGTAAAAAAGCAAAGATTGATCGGTGTGCTCATTGGAGTAATTCAACCCCAGTCATTTTCCTCTGCAGGTTTTTATAGCATTTAAAATAGCAACGCCGTAATGGCCACCCCCACCCTACACACACACACAGATGTGTGCACACCGAAGTACACATACGCAAGCACTTTGCAGGACAAGATGTGGTCTAAAAGTGCTGGGAAATGAAAGAGGGTCGAAGGGATTAATTCATGTCTCCAGAAATACTCTTTTGTAAGTGTATTTGTTTGCCACCTATGTAAGCTGAGAAAGGATGGTCCATTTTGTTATCTGATCATGTCCTCCACATATCTACTCATTTAGAAAAAAAGCAGACACTTTTGTTGCATGCTGTAGTGTAAGTCCCACGTATGGCTAGGCTGACCTTCTCACTGCCCGAGACGTTAAGCCTATAACTCTTATCATTGGTAACCACTTGACATATTGTACAGAGCACAGGCCGATTTAGGCTTACTCATTCCATCTATAAACTAAGTCATCCGGTGTAGCATGCAGTAGCCATAGCAGATGGCTTAGAAACATCTGATGACTTGATGGCCACTTTGTTCCCTTTCTCACACTGTTTCTGTCATGTAAGTGTATTGCAAAATCGCTAAAAATGAACAAACAACAGCACAGTAAAGAGGTGTTACAGAAATCTGTACTGTAATGCAAAACGCCTGCTTTTGTGCAACCACTGAGCAATAATTGACTCCATGTTCATTTTAAGATACCATTTAAAGAGGAGGACTGCCGTGATTTAGTATTGCACTTCTCTAAAGTTGGGCGACTTACTTAAACTAACTTTAAGTCTCAAGTATTGAAGCGCCTAAAACACTGTATCCTACATTTCCCAAATGAGCAGTCTACAAGGCCAAGCCAAATAACACTAATTATTACACGAACATTATGGTTGTTTTTCAACTTGAATGCTCCCTCCAGAGCCACAGAAGATACTATACGATTCACATTAAAGCACTTTTTTTTCATTTCTGCTTCTGCATACATATCTGTCCTGTGCATTACATGGCCTGTGTTCAAATTAGAAACCATGAGGGAAAATATATGTATTTCATACATTTAGTTATTTCATGATGCCCCTTAACTTCACATTCATTCGTAGGAATACTGTTCGTTTTTCAGCTGCATATATGAACTTGTCTTCAAACACTCAATGAAATCATCTCAGGCTAATCATAAATCAGCGTTCTGTCACTGTTCTGTTATAAGCTGGAAGCATATTTACAGCACATGTGCCACAAACTTTAAACAACCTGCATTAGCTTTTCTACAAATCCCTTTTTTAAATCTTTTACTATGGATAAAAAAGGGTTAAAAACATGAACATATCATATCATATCTCATTAGCATTAGCAACTTAACGCACATGTCATTTGGTGGGTTTGAATGCTCAGCAGAGGGTGCCTGTCCTCGGCTCCAGTCCATTTCCCATGTTCCCCTGCCTGGGCTCAGCCTGCCAGCTCCTGTCAGTCAAACAAAGACACACCTCTTTCTCAACTACTTTACTTTTCTTAATCCCATAAATGAAAACTCAAATTTGTATTTTTTACAGCAAAAATGTAATGACTTGTTGTGATTTCAGTCGAACTTTAAATAATTGTATCAACCAAATAATTATTATCATTTTTTTTCTACTGTTGCCTACAAATATCTTCTCCATCGATGTTCGGTGACATTGATAGATCTTCACACCTGGACAATTAAAATGCTAAATTATTTTCATGGGCAAATTTGACAAGAGTTAGTAATAAAGGGTTAAAGAAATTTTGAAATAAAATAGTTTTCCTCTTTTTAAAAGAGGAAAAATACAGTTTTTCCCTCTTTACCTTCTCTATAACTGGGTAGATTAGAAGCAACGATCGGAAGCACTGGCAGCCGTGAATAAGTTACGCTCCTGTTTTCATTCCTCGTCGGACCAATCATGTGCTATTTGCAAGTTCTAAATATTTGCCTTTGTTTGACATGAAGGTAAAGCTTCTGAATAATGTAGATGAGAGACACATTAGCATAAGGAAATGACTAGCGTGGCTGCGGGTTAACACCGTAGATGCAGGTGTGTGTGTGTGATGTAACACATTGCTTCGACGGATGTTGATGTATGCAAATACGGCTCCAAAAGTAAACCCTGGAAAATGGCCGCCTCACCTCGTTGTTTGGGCAGACAGTAACAGAGCTGCCGGTGGGTTATGACTTTTCCCACTAATGTCTTTGCTAAAGTCTGGCTTGCGGCCAGTGGGAAGAGGCAAACTGGCAGACGGCACCACATCAATATCCCAACTAGCCACCAGAGCCCGACTCAAACGATCGGGGACTTTAAAGGTAGCAGCTGGTGAGTTGATATGGGGCTTCCCGCGTTCTGCCGAGGGGCTTTAGATTCATTTAAATGATAGAGATTACTTTTAAGCGCTACACACATTAATTGATGTTGAGAGCTGGGAGATATGGAAGCTAGAGGATATAGGCTACCAGAGATGAACATGAATGGCTTTATCTGGTCCCTTTGTTTTTTGTGACTAAACAGACACATATTATGTCCACTCACACACAAAAAGAAACGTCTCAAGGACGTTTTGTTCCACCTATCTGCTGTGGTATAAATGTAGATCCTCAAGAAGTGCTCCAGTGTTTGTTATTCTTTCAAAGAGATGATATTATTTTCTGAGCTCTTCATCTCTGGAGCGTCTGAAAGACCTTTTTTGACACAGTGCGCTTTTGATAAAAGTATCAACACAGTGCGTGACCCACCCCTCCCATTTGTATTGTGCTTTTGGTAAAACTCCCTCCTCCCCCACCTCTTTCCTTTCACTGTCTGCTCCTCGCAGCCCTCATTGTAATTCTTTCCCCCACTTGGTTTCCATCTTTTCTCACTTAGTGGCCCAAGAGGGCTAGCTCCCTGAGGAGCCTTCTGGCGCACGGTCAGAGGCCCTTTGAGCTGCCAAGTCAACTGAGGCTGTTGGTCCCCCTACTGTGTGTTCCTGCACGGAGGCTGCTGGGATGCTGGCGCAGGCCCATTGATTTACTGCCTTTGGCTAGGACACTCTCCAAGGAGCTCCCATTCTGGCTTGGATATCATTTATTTGGGACACATTTGGCAATGCAGGCATCTTGGCCCTCTTTGAAATGCATCGTCCAGAGACAAAATAAATGAACGGTATCAAAGACATGTCAACCATGATGCTTTTTTCATGAAGGATGGGAGGAAGGGACGGCACACTAAAGCAATTGTGTCCCGGCGCAGCACAGCACCCTGCTCAGAACAGACAAAGCACCAAGGCACAACAAAGCCTGACATGAATAAGACTGTTCCAGCCGTGACTGCATATGTAATGTGCGTGTCAAAGTCATCCGATAGAGTTATGTCTGACATTTCATAATTTGTCGACCGCCACTTTATGAACACGTATTTTTATTTTGCCTCTGATCAGACAGATTTGAAAAGCATCACATTCTGTCAAAAAATAAGTGGTGAGACGTGGCTGTGTGACAGTGCAATGTTTGTTACTTCACACTTTGTCTACTGGGCACTGAACGCAGCCCAGGCATTCTGAGATGTCTTTCTGTTCCACTGTTTTCTAGGTGAAATTTCTGTGTTGATACTTATAGACAGGGGAGAAGTGAAAGCTGTAGTTGAGTGGCAGCATTTTGTTTTGCATTTGTCTCCAAACAGATGCATAGCTGTCATTCAAGGTCCCATTGAAGATTGCTATCAAATGTAATCGCTTCAAAGCTTATTCCCATGGATGCCCGCTTACAGATACAGCTTTTTCAGGTGTCTGTCAAAAAGATGTTGCAGAGGGGCATGCAGCAAAAGCTTCAAATATATGAATTTAAATATAGAAGGGGCACAGACATTATGATTCACATCAGGCACTCCTAAAGCAACACAGTACATGTGGTGTCATTGTGTTTTCAGCCTTTGCTCCATCATGAAAGACTCTTCATTTGTTTTTGGAAAGACAGGACAGAATGTTCTGTGTTTTAACTATATCAGATTTTTGTAGATAAAATGTTTAAATGTCAATACTTTTAAAATCATGTACAACCCTGATTCCAAACATATGTAGGACGCTTTGTTAATGCAAGAAATCCTTATAAATCCATATATTTAATAAAGATAAAATAAGAAAAAAATATTTTAGGTTTTACCTCAGCCAACTTCACTGATTTTTTTTGTAATTTTACACATTATTCTGAATAATTTAGGGATTTTGTAGTCTACAATTTCAGAGCACAATAGATAAATCATCAATCTATTCATAATTTGCAGTAAATCAGGTTTGTATAAATGCAGCAAATGTTTGTATACTGACCTTAATCACACAATTGTTCTCTATTTTTCAGCTCTCATCACACGGGCATGGCTGGGCATTTTAAATTTTGTTCAGCAAATTGTCTCTGAGAAATCAATTAAATGTGACCCCCCGTGTTCGCCTCTGTAATATTTGGAATCAATCAGCTCATGGCTTAGTATGGATTTGCAATAGTACACCCTTCAGTCCTCTTAAGAGCAATCACGGCCTTTCAATCACACTCTGTAGTCACCTCGGGCTACAAACGTCGGCTCGGAGATGTTGCCATTTAAAAACCATCACGTTATTCTTTCATTGAAGTGCTGCAGGAAGAGAGAAAGAACACGAACAGCATATAAAAATATTGTTGACACAAGTGTGAAAATGAAATACCTGATAACTGAGGAAAGTGACGTGGCTATTTTTTTCAAAGTCTATTACAGAAATGTTAAAAAACAGTGTGCTGACCTAAAAGGAGAGGCATTACCTTGCTACACTTCAGATATTATTTTTTCCACAATAAAACAGCAGGCTTAACATGCTTAAGGGAAGAGCTGTAATGTACTGCCAATATAAACAGGTAAATACTTATATTTTCCTTATACTTTGAGCCTGATACAGCTTTTTTTATATGATCACACACTGAAAACGCATTTGCGCCTTCTGCAGAATTACTATCGATCCTCTGTGTTAGAAAGAATTACTTCTATTTCCTGCTGGTATCTTGAACATATGTGGTCTGAGTATCACAAACATAAGACATAAAGAGATTGCATGAGACGCTTAATTTGTTCAAATCAACCATAACACACTATACAAAGCTTCATGATTATAGCCGTATAAACCTCTTTACAGTAAAAACACGGCACTGTTACAAAACAGAATGGCTCTTACAAGAGCATTTTCACTGTAATTATTTACTAAGAACTGCAAACGTCACACGAAAAAATGTGACACTCAAAACCTCAAGATTTTGAGTGCTGCTCTCAAGGGCTGTGTACGGATCCTCTGGTCACCATGGATATCTGCCCCACAGTCCATGGAATTCTGGTTGATATTTTAGCCTGGACTACATTTGTGGACTGCATTTTTATCATATTTCTAAATCATATTCAGTATCACTTCAAATAAGATCATGACTGTAATCCAAAGGGTTCAACAACAGCACCCACTTTATTTTGGTTGTGAAATGTTCAGGGGTGCTTGTTAAGAGCTTAAAAAAATCAATGGCAGAGCAAGGACATTTTATTTTTGAAAAGAGGCCTACTTTTTGGATTGAGGCATGATTTCAGGGTTAATGTTATCTTACAATAGCATGTCCTCTCAATGAGAGTGTGTGTGTGTGTGTGTGTGTTGTGGCACTGGGGACATGCATATGTATAGGTAGATAGGGCAAATCCTAGGGGCTGACTATGGTAAACAAGTCATTGCCGGCTCAGGGCAACTGTTCCCCTCCAGAGGACACAGGCAGCTGTGGCACTAACGGAAACGTCCATGCCAAGACGCCTGATGCTGTAGTCAAAGATGACATGTCGATGCTTCACAACACATATCATTGTCACATAATGTGTCCCTGCTGGTGACAGGCTGATGACCACAGTTACCCTGCAACCCTTAAGTTAGCTCAGCCCCGCCAACTGGGCCGCTCCAGAGGCTGCAGTGGTTATATTACTGGACAGTGAGGTGTGTGTTTTCACTGCTACTCTCTTCTGACATATGCTGTGGTTGATTTAGTGTGAAAACTTAGGAAACAAGCTCAGCTACATGGATTACATCAGCTTCTGATATTGCATGAGAAGGTGAACACGGGTGAAAAAAAAGGTTGTTGCACAGCACGTAGACATAATCAAACCATTAGCTGGACAGGGATATTTCCTGAACCTTATGGCAGGCTCAATATTTATCACACACAGACATTAAAAAAAAAAGAAGTTAACATAGTACAAATATTACTGATTGCCAAATGTAGTTTCCTGAACATTTTTTTTTTCCACTCGATGACACAGCCAGGGGTCAGCTGTCCCATGTACCCGCCTTTGCTTGAAACCTGGATTACCCGAGACACAATTAGACAATGGAAAAAATGGCATTGTACCACCAGCTGCTGGCTGTTACTTCACATTTAACAAACAGAGTGGTATTTATCTTTTCATCTAACTCTCAACCAGATCAAAACTCTTTGCAAGAGCAAGAAACAAACAAACAACATATCTCTCAAAATGTCAAATTATTCTTTTGAAAGTAAAACTATATCAGTATGCTTCAACACAGGGCTCTACTGAAAAGATATCCATCAAAAAAGTACAAAACAGAAAACCACTACAAGAACAGATGATGCACCAGAGGGGTGGGTGGTGGTTGAACATTAATTAGATTGTGAGACGTATTAAAAATTATTCAGATAAACAAACAGTAATATTAGAAAGCAAAACTATCTCTGCCCCCAGAAGTTTGTCATGTCTTTGGCAACTTGAGCGCTGAATTTCAGCTCGATCCCAGGTGTTCAGCGCTGAATGGATTATTGCCTGGTTTGAGGTCAGATATGATGCCTTATTAGCTCATGAAAGAGCAGGACAGAGTGCCAGGCCATTGTTCTCCATACTGAGATGAAAGGCTAGCTGACTAATGAACATCTGCCAGCCAGCATAAGGACCACAGCAGACACACAAAACCTTGAATTGACCATTGCTGCGAGCAGCTGCTCTGATCAGAAAGATTTTGATGTAAATTTAGACTGAGGGTCCACCATGGAGCAGCTGTAATAGCCAGGGACTAAGATTAGGGGGGAGGCATACGGCACTCCTCTTATGTATGTCTGAAATGCCAAAGTTCATCAGCCTAACCTCTATCAGGCTGGAGAGCAGAGCTCACCTGTCCTGTCTGCTGAATTCAGGATAATAAAATAAGGATGATGTAGATTTCAAAGATATACATTCACTGTCACCTTTTCAGGATATGAGAAATTCTATCTGATTTTCCCCTTGACTCATTTGAATTTGTACAATTCTCAATGGAACATCTGTTTTGGTCTTTGAGACATTTCCATTTTTCAAACAAAGGGTAGAGAGCCACAATGGGTAAAAATGGGTGTATGCGATTCCTTCACAATAACACAGACTATATGTAGGCTGTCTGTCGAAAAAAAAAAATGATAGAGATTCAAAAATGGAAAGGGTTCAACGGTATTTTCAATGTTGAAAATATCAAATATTAGCTATCCAGTTGTGGTTATTTTCCCTTGAGAGCAGCAAATACAGTGAATACCTTTCACCAGAGTTCACAGAATAATAATACTTTAAAACCCCTCCATAAAAAACATTGAGAGGAGCACGGATCAATACTTTAAAAAATAGAAATCTTACCCAAAATAACAAAATCTGTTCTAACTTTGTTCATGTCAGGATATTAAAAGAGTGCTGTTCATTGAACACATTTATGTTTTGGTAGTGATGGCCAAATAAAGCTTCATAAACATTTTTCTTTATCTTCTGAGCCCACTAGATGGCACTTTCTGTTCAAGAAATAGTTAAAAAGCACACTGAATTTCCCTTCTATGAAACATTTTCTTTAAACCTAGAGCGCTTAAGATCCTTAAGATTAGGGATAAGGTTAAGTTTAAAGCAGGGAAACACTGCTACAGTTCCCATTATTGCTTTTCTCTAGTCTTTGTGCTCTCCAGAACTGAAATCATAGCACAGCTGGCGACTGCTGTAAAGCCTGTACAAGCTCTTTTGGAAGCATATGAATCTATTTTATGTATTTTAACCACTGCATAAGTTGTTTCATGCAGGCTAAATAAAATTAACATTGGGTAAATACAGGATGCCTTTGGTGCACCTATTTTTTCACTTTCTGCATTGTATGACACATTATTCAAGTTGTAAAAATGCTCACATTTCTTTCCTTTAAAAGTAATCTCAATGCGTGATTCTATAGTAGTATACAGTAATTCATTTGATTTGGAAGCAGTGACAATAATTAGGGGCTGATTTATTTCATTTCTTAGGATTGAAAAATTTAAGTTTTAAATTGTCAACTATGAACATTTTAATCTGTGTGAACTGAACTTTGAGATATCTCCAGTGAAGTTTCACAACATTGTGGGTCAGACTAAAAAGTTGATTGTTTTCAGGTTCTTTAAAAAGTGTTTCCTTCTCACATTGGTTATGACATACGGAATAAAGCTGAAAAACAAAACCCCCAAAACTCTTTTCTGTCATGTTAAGTATAACTGGTTAGGGACATCATTAAGTTATCCTCCACATGACTCTGAAGTAATTTACATAATGGAATAACTCTGAACCCTAAAGTGCAATTACATTGCTCATACCACCATGCACTAGGAAATGATTCCCCTAACTACAGTGTCAGAACGCATCATGAAACATATCAGAGTAGGATCTGAATGCGGCAAAGGCTACAGTGCAGTGTTAATTAGGTTACTGATACTTTCCACTGCACAATTACTCTGTCAGAGTGGCTCATCTTTCATTTTCTCTGGTCACCTCCTTCCCTCTTTGAGCCTTTTCCCAGAAAATTTTGTCTGCTGAGCACACTCCTGAAGGCAGTAAGGTAACAAGCAGGGGAAATTCTTCTGATACACACCTTGCTATTTTGAGAAAACACTGGGTTTATCTGTGTTCACCACAAAGCAACATAAGGTAGAATGTGTTGTTTGTAGTGCAATCCAATGAGACATTGCTGTTGCTAATACAAACAGCTGTACAAATGTATTTACTACCCCAGCTTCCAAGAAGTGGGAATGCTGTCTAAAAGGTCACCAACACGGAGCGCAATCATTTGCTAATTATTTGTGACATATTTTCAATTGAAAACTGTACAAATAACAAATATGCTATGTTTAAACTGATAAACTTTTTGTTTTTGTATATACACATATACATTGAATTATGAATGTTTTGTACAATGTCACAATTTCTTTGCAACATGACTATCATTATGAATACACTACTTATGATTTAAAAGTAGCAGGTTGACAACTTTGATAATAGCCAAACGTCAAGCAAGTGCAACAACATGTGACATACTAGTCCAACACCAAGAAGACCAGCTCAGTGTGTGTTTTGCCGCCTTTTATTGTACAAAGCTCTCTGAAAAAAAACAGTCCGATATTTACTCTGGTCCAGCCATTTTATTGGGCACTCTCTGCTTTTCTCCTATTTTCTTTTTTAATGTTGTTTTAGGCCTCCTCCCCTTTGCCATAATGTCCATAGAGGCTGTTGAACTGGGGTCTGTTGCCTGCAACCCCAGTTCTGGTTCAAGCATGACAATGGCAATGCTCCCTGCCAGCATTAACCCCAGCCCTGGGCCAAGTAACCTCCTCATCACAGTGGTGCAAAGCTCCTGTGCTGGCGGTGTAAACAACAAAATTTACACAATGCTCCGAGCAGTCCTGGCATCACAGCTAACTAACTGAACTGACAGCTGCTAGTGTTAACAGTAGTTACCAGCTAGCTTTACTTTAAAGTGAACGGCTTTCTGACCATCAGAAAACTTTCAAATCCCCAAGAGTTGATGCAGAGGAGGACTGGCAAACATTTATCCATAAAATATGATCCAGTATCACCAGAAACAGTGACTGAGTTGGTGGTGTGTTACTGCCACACTTCCTGTGTCAAATTTATACCCACCCACTAAAGTTACAAAGTGCAGGAGCAGACATTTGGGAACAGGGTGGAAGTGACAGAGGCACCATTAACTCTGTTATAAACCAGTAACATTATGTTGCTTTAACCAGATTAACTGTATTTAACCAGATTCACACAGACAGTCAAGAAAAAAGTGAGATACTTGAGCAGTTTGCAGTGGTCGGGGAAAAGGCAGATGGAGGCTTCAGGGGCAGCTCTTACAAGCT
>CAFUXE010000395.1:1030108-1040237 GCA_903364295.1 Serranus cabrilla
CATGAGGCAGGGGGTAATTGGTATTAGCAGTGAGGAAGCTTGCCTCAGACAGTGAGGTTATCACCTGCACTCTGAGCTAATCTCCCTGCGTTTCAGGAGGAGCTCTCTCCGGCCTTGCCAAAGCACCACGGAACGGAGCCGACTACTAGTCCATTAACTGAGGCCAGCTCTGCTTAGGCCAAACTGACCTGTGGGAGAAAGCCAGACTGTTACATGAAAGAGTAACTTGGCTCACCATACAAATATATGGTGTATGTCGGTACTCTAGTGTACTCCAACAAATGAGTGCAAGTGTAGAACATATTTTATTTTTGAGCTGAGTATCCACCTTACTTTTGATAGCGTGGTACACCCCAAAATTATGCAAATAATTTTGAATTTTATTTAAATTAATTATTTGAACAGTGCCTTAATTGATTTTCAGGGCCCAGTATTATCCCTGATAATTTAGGTGACAAGCATGTCATATTATTTTTCTGTGTGTATATGGACAGTGACCGTAAATATCAGCAGCACCAAGGTGGAACTTTTGTCACAGGAACAGTTGTGCGCCGGGTTGTTTCAGGTGGGAGCATCCGCCCACATTTCGGATGCAATCTGGATGATGAACGGAACGCCCCATCTCATTGCTGCTGTACTGTTGCTGTGTTTTACAGGTTAGTAGTTGGTGAAAATGAAAAATGTCAACTCCGTAAAGCCTAGCTATGTTTCTGTGATTGTTTAAAGGCACTTTGATATTGTGTTGAGTATGTTTTGTCGAAGTTTAAGATCTGTCATGGTCAGGGCGGGAGGTTAAAAAAATGCTAGGTTAACAGGCGCTATTTAGCGGGTTTATCTACCGGCGCATTGTCTTGCAGGTGCCGCACTGCAGTTAAAGGGCTTTTATACCTGCACATAGTCTGGCAGGCAGGCCGCTAGTTTGTAGCTTTAATAACTGTACTTTGCACACTGTATATTGTTTTATTCCTGCTCCTGCACCTGTATTAACTTGAGGGAAATTGGTATATTGTTAAATTTACAGTTAAGGGTAAGGAGTTGCACTATTGTGATGCAGATTATTATTGAAATGTATGCAGTTTAAATGTGATGTGTTAAGATTTGAATTTAAAATGTTTTGTATTTCTCTGAGTGGTAGCAGTGTCCAAATTAAATGTGTAAGTCCAGGATCGTAGCAGATGAGAGTTTGCCAGCTTAAAGTACAGTTGAGTATTGCTGTAATGTGCACTATATTATTATAGTAGCCCTGAATCACTTATGTACAGTTGATAATGCATACTAGGAGGTTGTTTGTGTACATGAAGTAGATACAGTACACTGTAATGTTAGGATTGTATGACAGTTGTGAATGTAGTTTGTGAAGGAGTGTAAAATTGGAGTTAAGGACATTTCATAACAGTGTTTATTATACAAACAGAGACTGACACTCAGGGAAATGTTGTATGTGTTATAACTTGTTGAAATTTAGATAAAGATGCAATCTGGATGATGAACAGAACGCTCCATCTCTTCATTGCTGCTGTACTGTTTCTGTGTTTTACAGATAAGTCATTTTTGTTTATGTGGTACCAAACTTGGGACCCGTAACAATAGCATGGTAGATCGTTATGATAACTTCATGAAAGTAAACTGAACCTTTGTAGTGTATGAATTGGCAGATTTAATGTGGTTGTCTGAGGATTCATGGTAACAAAGGAAAAGCCAACAGCGCACCTCATGGATGTGGTTTTAAGTTTTTTAGAAACAGTGGAGCTCTATGGCACAGAGGAATAAACTATAACAATGTAACAGTGGATCGATTTAATGTTGGATTTGGTGTTTTCTTTTCATAGGATTTGTTGACTATAAGTAAAATGTAAGATATTGCTTTCATATTGCTCTAAGCTAACTGCACATATTGTTGAACTCTCGAAAAGGTATTCTTGTGGCTGGTTGCAGACATGGCAGACTCAGGTGCTTTGATATTGATAGTAGTAACAGATCTGAGTTCTTGCAAATTGAACGATGACACCACCTGAACACCATCAGAGGGTTTCGGTGACGTCTCTGCGAAGTGTTGAAAACACCACTTGTCACGCGTGACATTTTGTTAAATTAATAATGTTATAAGCCAGTAACATTGTGTTGCTTTAACCAGATTAACTGTATTTAACCAGATTCACACAGACAGTCAAGAAAAAAGTGAGATACTTGAGCAGTTTGCAGTGGTCGGGGAAAAGGCAGATGGAGGCTTCAGGGGCAGCTCTTACAAGCTGATATAAACAGTGCTAGAGAGCGTCAGAGCTCTAGCTTCTTGGACATATGTAAATAGAGGCTTACCCCGGAAGATAGTGGAGGACTTTGAGATAATCTTGTAGAGATCCTTTGCTCACCATTGAAGACTATAAGAAAAGTGTAAGATATTGCTTTTCATGTGCTCTAAGCTAACTGTGCCCATGACAAACAGTGCCACATCCGAGACAAATGCCAGGACACTGGGTGTACTCCTCTAGTAACAGTGTTAAAAGAAATTTGACAAAAACAGCCAATTTTTGAAATGCCGGTGTTGTGTTATCCAGGTTAAGCTGTTTACATGACTGTTTGATACCCTGTGATTAATGCTCCCGGTTGACATGACTAAACCAGCTGACAAAACATTCTCATCCACAGATAGAACCATCCGCCTGTGAGTATGAAATGTTTCGCCCACCAGCTTCCCACACTCTCTCAGTGAGCAGGAGAAGGTCATATCTAATACATGGAAAAGAAATGACGATCCCTGTAGTAATGTGCAGTGTTTTTTTTCTTGGCATCAAATGCACCCAAGACACCATGTACTGTAAGTCTGAATTTGTTCAGAGAATTGAGAATCATAAGTTTAAGCTTTATGATGTTTCCATGCCAAAGTAAAGAGAAGGTCAGAATAAAATAAGACATGGAAAGTTAAAATGATTCTGTTTGGTCCTTTAATCTGGTTTCTTATAGTTAGATGAAACAGGGTGTAGTCAAATGTATCCAAAGCCATTCTTACTATTTATTTCATGTGCTTTATGAGAAATGTATGTCTACCACCACACTGACAATAGAAAGAATGAGCAGAGCACTCAGGGCGCCCTTCTGGCCAGTCCTCAGTGAGGACAGATTTCTAACAGAAACGCTGCAGGCTTGGTGTTGTTCACCTGTGTTCCTGGTTCAGTGACATTCATCTAAATTTGGTATTTCAACAATGCTATATGGGCACATGGTCTAGTAAATAAAACAATTTTTGCCTTCAACAGGTTCCATAATTAGGGGCCAGTGCTCTTTGGAGGTAGGTACAGCTGCTAATGCTAATGTTACAAAACATTAGACTGTGGTTCAGATCTTTTTAGTATTGATTAGGAAGCTAAATTGGTGCAAATGTAATCAATATCATCGAATCAAAAGTATCAAACGCGACAATTCCTTGCTATGATTTACAGTTCTAGACTGCAAGGGGCAGAAGCTTTTACATGATCCCTTTCATCTGGCTAACCATTATCTTAACAAACAGAGTTCTGAATAATATTGCAGAATCTGTAGGCAACGAGTCAATATATTTTGGTAATGGAATTGTTCTGGTTTGCATGTGTTATCTGTTTGTGGTCTCTGGTCACATGCAGGGCAATTGTCTTTGGGTGGAGGGAAAAGAGGGCTAACCATCTGTTTGTGAAACTCTTGTACAGTTGTTGAGGTTAAGCATTGACCTTGAATTGTTAAGGTCAGGGTTGGTAGTCAGGCAGTGAGTCTCGTGAGAGTGTAGAGTAGTCATCTAGACACAGCTGCAAAAGAGGTGGGATGCATTGGCTGAAATGCAATCCCAGAACCCATCAGTTATCATCTGACAGTGTTTATCTGCATTCATATAAACAGCCAGTAGCCAATAGGTTCTGGATTGGGATAAGCATATTTTAAATTTCCTTCCTTCTACTCTGCTCCTGATCTGTTACAGCGCAATGTATACCCATGAAATGGTTTGTGTGATTTAATACAACAAAATGCCACACATGACAAGTGGTGTTTACAACTCTTTGCAGACACGTCACCTAACAGTAAATATGCAGGTTTGCCAGTAATCAGTGTTATACATAAACAGTATGCTTTTTGGACTTTTCATCTCTATTGCTGAATGAAACATTTTTGAAAAATATGTTATGAATATAATCAAATGTGATCAGTTACATAACTTTGATAAAGTAACTAAAATGTTTATAGTGTTTATTGCATTTTTAACAGAGAAACCAGTATTATACAATCTATTACATTTCTTAAGTAACTCTCCCAACACTGGCTGTAACATCATGACAAGTACCTGCTTTGGCACTATGATACACAGAAAAGCTCTGCTGCTTGCCCTTTTGATGAAGAGGAATAATTTGGAAACTGAGAAGAAAAAAAGTTGAAGATAGCAGGTTGTTTAATGAAAACAACTTCTATTTTACAATTCGGACCTGGATGTGAAACACTGAGAGAGTGAAGGACAAAAGTGCAGCACTAACGCTCAGCGGAGGCCGGATCGATAAATGATAGAGAACTTTTCTAACAGCTGCCTCGTTGTGTGTGGTTTTCCGTGCATGTACAGTTTGTCCAGGTGTGTAGACATGAATGTGTGCGCGCATGCCTGTACGCCGTAAGTAATAAAGGCACGGCGGCTGTGCTGCAGCGAGCCTGAATGTGTGACAGCCACTCTCAGACCACAGGAGAGGAGAGGACGGCTGCTCAGAGCTTGAAATATTGAGCTCGAGTAGAGGCATGTAAGCAGCTCGCCTCCAGCTCCTATAGTCATGACCCCTCTCTCAGCCCAAGGCAATTACAATGGATGAGAATCTGGAGCTCTGGAGCACAAAAAGCCTCCTGCAGAAACAACACAATAAAGAGTAATTTCCAATTCCACCTCTCCCCGCATGTATTGAAAACATATGAATGTATTCTCTTTGCACAATCTACTTATTAAACACAACAGTGGAGAGGAGGCAGCGGTGGTAATAAGAATGCGCTGGGTTTTTTGCTGTGCTTGAGTGAGCAACACAAGCGCGCCACGGATAAATAACAGAGGAGGGAGATGACAAGGCTGCGCTGTACCTGGAGCAGCCGAGCCGGAGCCAGAGGGCTACAGGAGCAGCATTGTGTTGCAGTGTAACAGTAGAAGGAACCACCTCCCTGCTACCCAGCTCCACTCACCTGCTTTGATCACCAACTGGGGTGTCATTCATCACCCACAGCACTGCTGAAGGCTGGTGATGGTGTGCATGTGTGTGTGTGTGTGCATGCAAGAGAGAGAGAGAGAGTGTGTGTGTGTGTGCTGTTTCTGAATACCAGTATTGTCTCTCCATTTCGTTTCAACTTTCTGTTTCTGAAGTCCATGCAGAATGTGAGAGGAGAAAAAAGCCAGAGAAAGAGTGAGGCAGGCACAGATAGACAGACGGAGGGAGATTTAATTTGAAGCAGGTTTTCATTTGGGGAAGATTGAGAATCTAATTTTGCCACCAAATCAATATTCTGATCCCTTGACCAATTATCATATGACTTTGACAAACATGAATCCCTTTCCCTTTTATTTGATTTCTGAGAAAATATTAGCATAGAAAACACATTCAGGAATTATGAATTCCTCTTAGTTGACTTGAGAGCTGTGAATCGCACAATAGAGGATGTGAATTGCACAATCGAGGGTGTTTACGCCTGTCCATTTACATTTTACTGCTGCTAATAACAGATTACTGAATTCTGCACGAACACTGCCAGTGACCTGCTAATGATGCTGCTGCTCCGAGCGGCAGTTCTAACGTCTGTGAGATCCTCGTGGTTTTCAGTTAGGCCTTTGATATCAGAGCTGAAATGAACCCAGGATGCTGTTGTTAACTTTGTGAAATGCCTGTTGAATCTCTGCAGTCATCACAAACCCGAGGACAACAAAGTCAAGTTCTTTTGGTGTGTAACTTATGTTACTTGATAGGAGAGTTGAAACACAGCTCATTAGCATGGCAGCATGTAGCCTTTTTGCTGGATATACAAATATAACACTGATATGATACGAGGATGCCTCTGGCTGTGAGTGTGCAGGCTGCAGTCAGCGAGACCACCCAGCCCACCCTCCTCTAAGCAGCCACATGGGAGCTCAAGAGGCAGCGGGAAGCAAAATCTCAGAAGAAAGGTGGGAGTCTTCAGCTCAGCAAGGAAGTGCTGGTAGGGAGCAGGCAGGATCCCCCATGTCCAAGTCTGTTTAATTTGAGATGCTTTCACACCAGGCAGTCTCCAAAAAAACTGATCTTTGATTTGATTCCCCCCTGTGATAAGTGGTTGGGTTTTTATTTTGAAGCTGGAAAGGCTTGGTTACCCTCTTCAGGCTGGTTAGTACTGCTGTTATTCATAGTATCCATACAAGCTGTAGTCCAAGCCAAATGTATTCATGGCTGACCAGCTGACAGGATGGGGAGAATTTATAGAAACACAATAATACTCAAGGCCAGTGGTAACAAACCTGTTGTGCAAAAAGCAAACCAACGTGTTATATTTGACCTTCAGTAGGCTCTTAATGCATCATTACATCAAAAATCACACTGTTTCTTTTTAGGGGCGTAATCTATTTAGCATTACAAACATACAGCTGATTCAGGCTTTTCTGCAGTGGTGGGGAAATAATTATATGGAAAGTAGATTTATTCAACAACTGCACTTCTATTTTAACATTTCTGCTTCTGCTCTACTACATTTATTTGACAGATATAGTTACTAGTAGGGATGAGCAAGAACACTGTTCATCTGTCTGTTCGCCCAGCTAATTTATATGTATCTGTACTTGGGTACTATGGGGAGAGTTTAAGTTGAACTTGGGTGTTGGCGTAAAATTTCTATATGTCCTCTTTATTTGAGAAATATTCATGAAACAGACTCATAATTTAGTTTCTTTTTTTGGTCATGATAATAATCATAATCATAATCATAATACTTAATGTGTTTTTATTATCTGTACCGAATCCGTGTTTCATCAGGGTGCTTTTTGTACAGATTATTGTTGAACAATTGTGTTTTTTTTCCTTTCCTCCAATTAATCATAGCTACACCCTGATCTACACAGGATGTCAATGTGTATGTTCAGAGGCAGACTTATAATTAGGGATCTATAAAAAACCTAATATACACATGATTATATTTTTTTCGCTAATTAATTATGTTTTTTTTTATCTATTCATTCAATTAATGTATAGATTCATGTATTAATGTAGTGTCTAATTAATGTGTTTCCAATCACAAAACCGCAGGTCCAACTACACTGGACTTTGTTGTTGTCTTTATGTGTATCTGATGCAGGAAGACAGGAGGCAGCTGATGTAATGGCTCAGTGTGGTGTACAGACTGTTGAAAAATGAAGCAAAGTGAATTCAGCAGTGCTGAAAAAAGTGAAAGTGGGAGAAAAATGGTTTAAAGTTTTTAGCAAAAACTGCCAAAATAACATCCTTTCTCATGGAGGCTGCTGATACCGCCAATATTACTAAATAGCAGCAAGAAGCTGCTGTTTGTGCTAGCAGTAGTGTTAGCATTGCATGTACTTGCCAATGTGAGCTACCTGTTGCTGCCAGCAGTGTCAATCTAGGTTGCTGTAGTGGTGCTGCTGCAACATTCAGCAGCCCAGTATTCCCTCATATGTTCACCACCCACTGAAGCTGAGAGACAGAAAGCAAGGCAGACTCAACTGAAGAAAAAAAAACCTTTGGCAGATTGGGCAGCAACAAGCAGGTCAAGTAAGGATATTCTATCAGAATATCTGAAAGAAAACTAAAGTCAGCGATGACAACAGATCAACAACAGATAACAGATTGTCTATATGGATGAATATTGTAAAGCACATTCTTGTTTGTAAAATTAAGATTATACAGAGGGTGCATTTTAATATGTGTGTCTTTACAGGTGCATTTCCAGATGTATGGACATCATCGCTGGGTGAAGACCGGTGAAGAAAAAGTTAACACAGGACAGAAAAAAGGAGAACAAAGTGTCTGGAGGGCCCCATGCCCGTGTTTACCTGAGTCCCTCCTGCCTGACAGAACGTCCAATGATCTGCTGCCACTTAATCTGGAGTGTCAATGTCCAGTGCAAATAGAATGGTGTGTGTTAGTACAGTAAACAAATTAAGTCAAGTAAAGCCACAAAACAGATAAATGTAAGCACAGATAAATGAGCCGTAAATGTATAAAAAAGCAATGTTTTCTAATTGATTTCAATGAACATTAGAACTGTAACGAGACATGACGGAGCTGTGACAGCTAGAACACCCAAGTAATGCAGCACCTCATGAAGTACAGTGCCAAAGTATAAAGCTAATAAATGGCCAGTGAGTGTCTAAGTAGACACTCACTGGCCATTTATTAGCTAGCAAGGTGTGTAGTCTTCTGCTGCTGTAGCCCGTCTGCTTCAGGGTTGGACGTGTTGTGTGTTCAGAGATGGTCTTCTGTATACCTTGGTTGTATCAAGTGGTTATTTGAGTTTCTGTTGTCTTCTATCATCTCCAACCAGTCTGACCGTTCTCCTCTGACCTCTGGGATCAACAAGGCATTTTGGCCCAGAGAACTGCTGCTCACTGGATATTCCCTCTTTTCCAACCATTCTCTTTAAACCCTACAGATTTTGTGTGTGAAAATCCCAGTAGACCAGCACCTCTGCCTTTTAAATCATCTTTTTTCCTCATTCTGATGCTCCATTTGAACTTCAGCAGGTCGTCCTGACCGTGCCTGAGTGCATTGACTTGCTGCCATGTGATTGGCTGATTATATATTTATGTTAACAAGCAGTTGAACAGATGTACATACAGTAAACCTAAAGTGGCCAGTGAGTGTAGATAAGTAGACTGTCAGTTCAGCCCATAACGACACATATGAGTGTTTTACGGCTCAAAGTATAGAGTATAGAGTGTTCTAAAAATAGCACACATAGCACAATACACGTACGGCTCTCGATTTAAAAAAAAAGGCTGCAGTTTTGGTCATTTTAGGCTGCAAAACAACTGGCCTAGGTTTAGGGCAAAAAAACATCCTGGTTAGGCATTATAAAGACAGTTTAAAAAATAAATAAATGCAGCATAGTTGCAGCTGTTAATTGCTGGCAAAAAAATAGCTGACTTTGTCAATGTGTATTAATAGGGTTATTATTTCACTGTAAAAAACAAAGGCACGCACAAACAGATGAAGGTGCTAGACAAAAGAATATGTAAAAGACGGGAAAACAATCTGGAAAAAAAAGCCTGAAGAAGATCAAGATGCTCGAAACTTCACCGTGATGCATTAGGTTCGAAATAACTGATTGGTTAGTTGGTGGGTTTTTATCTACATCGATCTATTACCTCAAACATAACCTGTTTTGGAACAGGTTAGGTGTGCAGCATTGTGATCTACCCCAGTAAGAAGTGAACAACCTTCTTATGGCAGGGTTAACCATGAAGTTACCTCACTAACCACAAATCCTGCTCATGGTACAGCGTAATGCCAAAAACTCAAAATGCAAAAAGAGATGAACTGAAATGATTTGAATTATGATTTATATTATCCTTCTGTGTAAAAAAAAAAGCCGAGTGTATAATATTCTCTCAAAAGGGTAAAACCTTTTTGACATTCGAAGAAAAAACAGAAACAATTTGATATTTCCCCTGAGTACATATAGAAAGAGACTGCCTGGGTAATGATTGTATTTCTAAGTGGTTTAACATTTTCTAAAACACTATCTGACATGTCTGACAACTGTATTTTAAGACCCTGTAAATAAAGACAGTGAGAACTGAGCAGAAACAGCCTAGTTTTAAAAGGTTTTGCTGGTTATAGCGCAGAAGCAATTATATTATACAATTATATTGTTATTGTAATTATAATTTCACAGAGTTCCAAATTTGCAGTAAATCCATTGAGCTTCAGTTTGACACTTCCTCTGTGACTGTAGCATCTGAACAAAAAAAGTCCCCGGTAATTAAGTTAACAAGGGAGCTTTTTGTTTTATTTTTGCCCAATATCCTGACTGCAAAGTGCCTTTGAAATCAAGGCAGGCACCACGCCAACAGATTTTGAAATAATCACTGACAAAATATGCAAAGACATACAATGTCACATTACAGCAGCGAGAAGAGAGGATAAGCAACTCTTAGATGGCA
>CAFUXE010000395.1:1049179-1097010 GCA_903364295.1 Serranus cabrilla
GTTAGCTTATCGGATGGTCAGTGGCTCCATCACCTTGAGACTGAAATATTACTATGGATGGATTACCACAACATTATAGACAATTGTGGTCAACTTTTTAAAATCCAATCAAATTCTACTTTTGTGATCCCCCAACTTTGGTGCACATATTTATGGTCCTTATGGGATGAGTTATGAGCAAGTCAAATTCTAATCTGTCCGGTAATTTGGGTTTTGACCAAATACCTGCAAAACTAGTTGCTCCAGTTGTCCAAATCTGCTTGGCAATGCAAAGCACAAGATAGTTAGTGTACTCATGTTAGGAGATGTGTTGCAGAGATTTGCATTTAGTGCACACACACTATCAATGTGTACAGAGGCAGAGAGAGAGAGCGCGGTGGCAGGTTGTTGTGAAACAGAAGGGGAATCAGTATTTTGATTAAACATTCATGAAGGCTCAGGAGGAGCCACTTACTGTCAGGTGCTAATTAAATAAAGGTCAGCCACTCAAGTTCTGTTTATTGAAACAAGTTGTTTCCTAAACCATTGTACACGAGTTTGAGCTAAATGCCAGATAAAGAATTTGTTCTGAAACTGAGCAAATTGCCAGTGAAGTTAGGCAGCATGCTTTAACAATAGACTAAAATTTGGGGAAATGCACTTTTTCCCGTTAAATTACCAGGATTACTTGTTATCAGCCTCATACATATGGCTCAGAAGGTGAATGCTCCACATTTCAGGATGTGCAGCAGTTGCTTGAGAAATGGCTGGTCGCAGTTTTGTTGAGTTTTACTTTCAGTGTCATTAGTTCCGGGTGCCTAAACCATGTTTGTAGGTTTTGGGAATTAAAAGTATGTGGTAAGGTTTCGGAAACATATAACGTCTTTTGCATTAAATACCTCATGAAATAAAAGGAACTTTTGATTCCCCACTTGTAATCTGTTATGGGACTTGAAGTTGGATTGACTGTACGTAAAGCGTCATCCACCACCCAAACTTTGCCCTTGTTCGGACACTGTCACTCCTTATACTAATTTACTTCCTCCTCTCCCGCTCACAGTTGTTAATGAAACATAATAAGACTGAAAGCAGCCTGTTGACTTACACTTGCAGAACGTTTGGAAAAGGAGGAAACAACTACCGAGGCTCAATCTAAAGGTGACAAAATCCACCTACCAGCACCTATAGAGCTCACTATAAAATGCTGGCTCTCTCCTCCAATGCATCCCACGGACATGTGTCTTGTTTTTTTCTTCCTCTGTGCTACTGCTCTGTCAGCGCTCAACTTAAAGACTATATGAATGACAGTCTCAGCTGTACTAATGGGATGGAGATGCAAAGTACGCTAGTTTATACGTGATAAGGGATTTTTTTGCTGATTGCCACCCACAAAACAGCAGTGCTATGGTTATACACACAGCAATTATGTGTTACGTAATGAGTTAGTGTGGCTGGAGTAGATTTTTTAAATAAATGAATAAAATTATCAGTGAATCCTAGTAAGTAAATAATTCTGTTAAAAGAGTCACACATTGAGGTCAGTGAATTATTTACTGAAGCTCTTAGTTGCTATATTACTTTATAGTAGGACTAAAAGTGGTAAATATACTGTTGGTTGCAATCACTGAACCTATAAATAGGTAACAGAGCGTTATACTGACCAGTTATTCTCTATGTTGTGAGTGAAAGCCAGGCCTGGATGGAGCATTCGCTCTCAGATGAAGTGCTCTTTTTTGAGTGTATCGAACTGATTCTTGATTAACAATTGTAATCAATCCCGGGCCTTTACCCCCTCAAGGCCACTCACAGCAGGAGCCAATCTAGAAGGCTGTGAATATTTTTGAGCACATTCACCACATGCTGCCTGCTATCACGAACCCAAGGCACTTAGCACCAATCACATGAAGGGTCATGAATGCTGCATAGACATCAGCAAACTGACCCAGGCTGAACCAAGTGAAGAAGTGGGCTGAACACGATCTCAGTCTTTCACCTCTCATGCTTTTGATTTTGTCTCTCAAACGTCCCCTCAAGTTTCTTGAACTTTTGAACAATCTTTTGCCACCCTTTGAGAGAGAGTATCACATTTTGTGTGTGCTTGTTTCTGTTGTTAATTGATGTTAACACCAAGTGCAATATTAAAGTGGCTGACGTTTGGCTGCATTTCATTATGCACATTTCTCTGTGAAATATATGTTGTGAAAAATTGAGATGTTTGGGAAGGATTTTCATGGTTGGATTACAAAGAATGCCCACAGGGCACAGGCCTAAAAAAAGGAAAATGACAACAAAGAGACACAACAAGACTACACAGAGATGCATAACAAACCACAAACTGACACAAATGAATACAAAGAGACACAAAATGACCTCACAGAGACACAAAACCATTGTGAAGATCCACAAAACAAATCACATGGACACATATGACTGCAAAGAGACACAAAACAGCTACAACATTTTGCAAAGCAAACCACAAAAAGACACAAATGGCCATAATGCTCCTAAACATGATGTGTTCACTGGTGTGTAAAAATAATGGGTTAAATGCAGAGGTTGGATTTACCCGAAGTGGGACTAATGAGGGAATCTTTTTGTCAAGGGGACACCGATTGATGATTAGGAGACAAAAAACAACCCACGGAAACACAGATGACTACAAGAAGACAAAATGACCAGAAAGAGATATAAAAACACAAATGACCACAAAGAGACACAAAACAATGGAAACAAAAGCACACAAAATGTTTTCAAAGACAAAGGAAAACGAAAAACCCAACAAAACTATGTAAATTGAGTACAAAGAGATGAAGAACCGCAAAAAAAGTGGTAAATCCACCACAAAGACTGTGTCTTGCTCCTATGTAAAGGAGGTTGGGTCTTTTGCATTGTGCCCATTGTCTCATAATCCGCTCATGGTCTGTATGTCTGAAAAATGCACAGCCACACAACATGACTTTGTCCCATTCAAGCCTGACAGAATTTAAGGGGACACAGCACCAATAATGACTTGATATCTCTTATTTAAATCATAGGCAAGGATTTGCAGCTTCAAAGCATTTCATCTAACTGAATTGATGTGACAGGTGGTACTTTTGGGCTTGCAATAAATCAAAAGGCAAACAGCACAGTAAGCTAATTATTCCAGGGTTTTAGGGATTGTATGCTCAGAGCTGCAGACCCACGTACAGTCTTTCTGCATGCTCAAATATTTGCTTAGCGATCATGTTTGTTTGGATGTGTGGCCATTGATTTGCTGTGCAAACAAATTCCATGAGCAAGACCAAAATAGCACGTTCCACTTCACTGGCTGATTCACATTAAAGGAGGGGCTGAGGAAGAAGTGTTGACAGAAAATAACACCATATCTCAAAAGCCCAACAATGGTAACAGGGGCTGAGGTAATGTTATGCGCTGTTGCGTTCCACGATGTCTTTCCCTGGCCATGCAGAGAGGAGGGGCTACCTTTAATGGCACTACTGATTATTATGGTAATGTGTAGAGTTCAGTGGCAGAGGTATTCATAGCCACATTAACCCTTTAGAAGGCCCCTGGGAGGAAATAAGCTGTAAGCTTCTACCGACCCCACTTCCTGGACACCTACAGGTGCCAATCCAATACACAGCACAGCACAGCACATGGCAGCTTAATTATAGTTTGCCTAAAACCCCCAGAAAAAAACATTACTCTCATGCTTGGATTCCCACCTGGCCCCAGGTTTGCTGTGTGTCAATTACTGTCTGTTAATTTAATTAAACATTAATTTATTTTGGAATATGCGCCACACAATAACTTCACTAGGTTGATATTTAACAGACTTAGATTGGGCCTTAAGGTAAGGTGCTAATGCAGGACCTGCCTCATGGTCGTTGTCAATTACACTGATATTTTGCCGTACTGGTGCAAACAGAACATTGCAGTTAATTAAATCAAGGGCCATATGACCCGCAGTGAATGATCTGGTCAGTAATCTACTCTAAGTTGTATTCTAACACCCTCTGGAATAGTCAGATAAAAATATTCTCTCTCTTCCTATTTAATTGTTTTCTTTCTTAGCCCTCGTAATATGTGATCTTTATTTATGTGTTCACAAAACACTCAACTCAAACAATTGCCCCGCCACCATCTTCATTGTTTAATTTGGATGCAAATGCAGCCTATTTGACCATAAATGTGGACAAATGTGGGAAAATTTGTAGCTGAGGCCTGCTGACTGCCGCATCAGCCGCTATGCATACAAATTATGTTCTGGAAGAAGTCTCTGTCCCACAATCCCTCTCTCCCCTTCTCTCTCTCTCTCTCTCAATCTGTGTGTCTGTCTCTCACTCCCCCCTTCCTGTCTTTCGCAGTAACTGTCGCATCGCTCTTAACATTGCACTCACATTTTTCCAAGGCATCACCAGGAGGAAAAGGTTGAAAATCACGTTAATAGTGGCGTCATGGCTGGGACAAAAGGCAACAGGGGTATATTTATTCATTTATTTTATAGCTTATTAAGAATGGGTCTCAAGGACTTGCCAACATTGTCTTCACAGGCATGCTCGTACAGGCTATGTGTGCCCTTGGCAGTAACCAGAGATGTGCTTCTGTACGGTGTGTAACATTTTATATTGACAAGCTGTTTTGCGAGGGAATCCATTTTAATCTATGACAATATAGCTTGCAGTGCATTAATGTTTATGCATATACTTCATTATGCTCTTGTAATCAGTGCAAAACATCTCTGCAGCTAATATAACATTTTCAATGGCAGCCTCTTAGAAGTTCTACCTTTAGGCACGACAAGATGTATTCACAGAGCGCCTGTTCTGTAACATCAGTCTGCCTTTTTGTGGTTAATAGATTCATAGGAATCAACTGGTTGCTAAACCGCTCTCCTACACAGTAATTGTTCAATCATGGCGACAAGGCCTGTAAAGCTTTTGATTTTTCTACATGTTTAAGTAGTGTGCATGTGACTGTATTGAATTGAATTGTGTTACTTGATGAGCCTGGCCCTGCTCAGCAGTCTGTGATCATTTAAGGTTAGGCACCGACTTTGAGTGGATAAGGTCAGGAGAGCCTGTTAATCAAAAGATATGACCAAGTCAATCCTCTAACATAGCGGTCAAACCATGAATTTACAACTTCCAGATCCGTCACGTGATTCCATGGGCCCCACAAGGACTTTTAGAGAGAGACGTCTCCCATAGAGATCAACAGATCATTTTTGTAGATCAACTTCCCACCATGAAGAATTCAATAGTTCCTATTTAAACCATTGTCCTAAAAGTTGTAAAATGAACTAATAGCTAATTCAGGACTAATTTTCCCTTCTCCATTCAAGTGAATGAGTCAGAGACCATGAGCTTGGGAGGTCAGGCTAAAGAAGAAGATTATATATTTTATAAAATTGTATACACTGAGGTTAAACCTTTTGGGTCTTCATGCATAGCTTTCATAGGAATAAACAGGGCACTTCCTTCAACACTATCCAGTTGTCTTTATACAGCCGTGGACAGGACAAGAACAAATACATTTCCAGTACTCTGTGCAAGCATGGACACCTGGCCAGTTCTAGTGCTTGAACTCTACGCAGGGTTGGTGTTGCCAAGAGAAACAGTGGGTTGATAATAACATGTTGTAACCTAACTCATTACTTCTGAGGTCAAAGAGCAGATTATTATTATAAGTCTGTATGGTAACATTAGAATCCTGTCTTGCTCTTTAATGGATGCGGGCAAGTTTATACTCCAGAAAGCACAGCCAACACCACCTGAGATACATTTTCAAATTAATGTGTGCTCATCCCAAAAGCCCTTTCTCTAGAAATGTTAAAAGTGAAACATATTGTTTGAAAACACAAGCAATAAAGCATGAATCTGAGCTCTGTCTTGTTTTATCAAGTGTTTCAGCAATATGCAGCCTAAGAATTGTCTTATATTTCCACCCTGATCGTTCTTATGTTAGGACTAACTAACTCCACACTGCAGTTCAAGATCTTGCTATTCCCTCTACGATCATGAGGGATGACTTTGTGCTTGGGATCTGTTAGCTTGTTAGCTCTCAGTTTTCCTTAGCACAATGTCATATACTGTGTGTAGCCATCAGGCACCTTTTACTGGATTCTCATTTTGAAATGATTCAGCAGAGAACATTAAAACTCTGGAGTTTTTTTGGTTTAACTCTTCATTGGAATCTGGTGGCATTGTGACATTTGGGATAACTATCTTCTCACGGTCTTGTTTACGTATGTAGGTCATATAGAATTATCAGTATTAGCATCAGTATTAAACGGAAACTGTTTTATAGGCAGTTAAAAACTTCTTGTAAAACATTTCCATAGGACTATGGCAACAATTTTCAATCCACATGATGATGTTAAAGACAACATGTATGTTTCTCTTCAAGATGAGTTTAAGCAGGACCATGTAAACCACAGGGTCCGTTTTTAAAGGTGTAGCTAACTACAGCTGATTGGAAGAGATCAGTCTACTGCTGTAGACAATAGGCCTGCGTTTTTCTTTCCCTCTCTGAAATCAAGGACCCATTATTTCTAAAATAACTTTGAACTTGAAGTAGTAAGTCTGCCCCCATTATCTTTGTACACTGCATGAGTGGCAAAGGAGACGTAGCAACAGTAACTAGGCTCAGGTGATACATTAGGTTGTAAATCACAAATAGTTCTTATCAACCCATGCATGGGAAGCTTTAAAATTCCAAAGCAGTCAACACTATTTAGAAGTATTCTTTAACCGTGCAGAGTTATAAATAAATAAAATCCAAGATGCACATCAGTTGGAGCAAATATAGACAATAATCCCCCGATGTTCAACATTCATTGAAAATTGCCTTTACAGCTCACCTTTATGTAGTCCTTAGAGCTAAAAAGATGTGAAACTATTTGACTTTCCCCCTCTTCAATGAACAAACACTTGTTTGATGGGAGGGATCAAGTGCGCCCTGTGGGTAGAAACATCTCTTCAGCATCCCTGTGAGATGTGAATGTTTGGCTTATGGCAGCAGCACCAGGAATGCACAGTTGCACTGTTCAAAGTCTCTCTGACTTTGACTGTTTAGCTTTTGTACATGTTAGGCTCATTCTTGGCATGTGTGCCTGGATATGTCCCCGGAGTGAATTATCCCACCTCACTTGTCTTAAGATGTGATGTGTGAAAATAAGTCAAGGCCAGCTAATTGATTTAGTTCCAGTCCCAGGGGTTTCTTCTAATCCAATTATTAGAGTGCACTTAATGATTTTAATTTAGTTTCTGAAATGGAAAGTAAATATTATCCTTTATTTCCAAGTTAGAGCGTAAGTGACGGTGAAAAAATAAACCTTGCAGTGACACTGCGTGTGACAGTGGTTTCCTGTGCGTACAATGCCATCAGACAGATGTGACTATGCCATTACAGGTGTTTCATGAAATCACTGCTGTGGCAACAGTAGACCCTTGCCACATATGTCCAGTCATTTTGATTTTTTTTCTCCAAGCAGCACAGAGTCAGGGCTCAGGTGTTACACAGAGTTGCAATTCAACAAGACAATTACTGCACAAACCTGACCCATGCTCTGTGCGCCTCTAAGTGAATTATTTCACTCCTGGCAAGAATTTTTAATAACTGCCATATTGGCTTTTTTCTTAAGGAATAAATTGGTTAAATGTCATGCAGAATGTAAGTTAATTAATAACCAGACGCTCTGGATATTATGGATTTGTATTATTTAGCTTTGCTGTGTTTAACGCTGTGTTCCTTACAAATACCAGGCTCTGATTTCTTGTTTGGCACCCTGAGCGTTGTAGGCATGTGATTGGCACAGTTTAATTTCTACTGGGAAGCAAGGGAGAATGAGTGACAAAGTTATAATGGAATTACGTTCACTGAGGCAAATGTCTGACATACGGTTTACACTAGGCCTCGACAATTCTGTAATATTAATGGCATTTAACTGTATATCTTCATTGAGTCAGTAACTACTCTTTGCCTGGATATACTGTACCTGATCTAGTTGGTAGCAGGTGAGGAAAAGAAAGAGCAGGGCAAGGGAGCAAGGCCAGATCAACCTGCCAGAGGGCCTCATGGCAAAAATGGGCCACTGTACAGCTGTGTACAGTTTCTATGTTGGAAAAGCCACCTGCCACCACATTTGCAGTGTGGTGATCGGATTAAATGTAAATTAATTTTGGATTGTGAGAGAGTTAGGGGAGAGTTTCAGCAAACGGCTGGCAGTTTGGAGAAAGTCTGAGTAGCTGTAGGGAAATATTGCAGCACTCCCTTCTGGTTTTAATTCATGAGGGTTGATGCTAGTTGACTGATGGGTGTGTGTCTGCAGTGGAGGAGCTGCTTTAGTTGTTAGATGCCAGACTAGTAGGCATGCAGGATACTGGTTTTGCTAAGCTGCTTATACCATTTTTATAATAAAATATGCAATCATAAAGTAAGCTTGTGTAACTTGGATTCAAGATTTAGATCCCATCGTGAGGAGAAAAGGTGCCTCTGATGAAAGATTCAGTATACCTGGGGCAAAACACATTCAGGCTGCTTGATTAGACCAAAAATGATAATCTCAATTATTTTGGTATCAAAAGATCCTAATTGTTAAAGACAATGGCTCACTGACCAAAGAAGCACCATGCATTTAATAAAATCAGTGGATTTTCTTAAACTTGAAATATATTTAAACTGAAATAGAAATAAATACAATAAAATAAGAGGAATACTTATAAAAAGTATATATATACAGATTTAAATAAAAATGATAAAAAAAAATACATTATATGATAATAACAAAAAATTCAAGATGATTAGATAATGTTGCCATAACCTCCTGAAAACATTCAATATGCAGATATAATCAATGAAAATAAACTTGATCAAATATGTTTCAGTGCACTGCCACGACCTGCAAACAGCTCCTGTATTCAACATTTCAAACTTATATGAACATATTCAGGAACCACCGACTCAGACACATTTCACTTGTGAATCCCGTGTTGTGAGCGTGCACATATTTAGCCTGTAAGAAGTACAATTTTGCATTCAGCAAACATCAGAAATTTCTGCTGCCTTTAAAGTGGGCGCAGTAAAAATCTGTATCAAACTTGCCGCACAAATCAATAGACCCAAAAGTTCAGAGAGCGCAGAGCTCCAAAAGAAAACCAAAACCAAGAGCTTTTCTCAAATCTTCACAACAAATAACTCTCACAACAGGGACTGAGGAAAAACACTGACACAGAGAAAATCTGTCCCACTGCAATACATTCAGAGACACGGAAATGTAAAATGCCTCAGGGGAGGTTGTCCTTCCCTTTCCAGACACAGACGGTTTCTGAAACTGTGCACTTCTTATGTACTGTTATTGTTTAGGGCTCTTTTACATGCAACAGCGACTGCACTGTAATTACAGCGTGAAGCTTATGGGTCTGAGAGATGTTTTCACGAGTTCTTTTGTTGCTCTTCATCTCCCTTAACTTTACTCAATCTATCAGAGCTTAAGAATTAATCAATGTATTTATAATGGCCTTCAAGCCCTGTGGCATTTCTCACGGCTATGCAACCAAATAGGATGCAAAGCTGTGATCCTCAAAGAATTTCCATCACAGGAATAATGCCATCCCAAGGCACCGCTGCAAACGCTTGCCCCGAGCATTAGGCACAGATAATTTAAACACATAAGCAGGTTCTTAGCGCACCTTAATCAATGCCAACGGTGTCTTTTAGTTGGGAGGGAGGGGAAGGCAATAAAGAGATAACACTGGTATAACCTGGGGACTTGCTGCAGAAGAAATATGGAGCGCTGAAGCCCTCTGGGTAATGAGAAACAAAACTCCTGACAAAGACTTCTCCTCCTGGAGTTTCTGCACCACAGCAAAGTCACATAATGAGCAAGATCACACCGCATACATTTGATGAATTCTTATGAGGAGAAGCTTACCGGAGTGCCATTTGACTGTAAAAATAAACAGTGCAATAAAAGTTAACATTCACCAAATCAGTGTGTGTGGCACATGATGCTCAAAAAACTGCTATTTTGGAGCATGTCATGTCAGCGTAAATATTGGCAATCCTCTCAAAATCCCATTGCGCTGAAATGTTTTATGATATTGTCACAAATAAAAGACATAAAAAAGCAAACAATGGAGACAAGTGAAATTTCGTATCGTAGTGTGTAATAAAATAGGCCAGCAAGAATAATTCCAAAACTCTATCAAAAAAGTGAAATTCTTCAACGTAGCACTTTCTGCTGTAACCAGGCCTCCACATCAACAGCCCGTTCCCCCATCTCCCATGAAACTGATATATGAAACCATTTCCCCAAAACCAAACATGCCCGAAAACATTATTAGTGCCATTTCCTCTTCCGTATTAAGGGGAGAAGTGCTGAAGGCAGATCGGAGAAAGCCTTTCCCGGTGATGAAGTGCCTTCCTCTTTAGGTCTCTCTCACATCACAGAGGAAATGTGTGAGATTTATCAGTGTTGGCCCTCTCAGGAGCTTTGTCTGTGGCGGAGCAGCTCTCCGAGGATGCTGTTGTGCTGCTCTTTCTCAGGGAGCAGGTGTACTTTCGCCACATAGGGGCTTTGAATTATATCTTTGATAGCATTGTCAAAAACACAAAATGAGAGATGGATAACCAGAAAGCAGCAGACGTGTGTGTATAAATAGCATGCAGGAAGCCGCTTCTTCAAAAATAACAACAACAAAAGATGAATTGATATTATACTAGTGACTCCATCCATGTATAGCTTACCTAATTTAAAGGCTTTTTGGTATGGTTCATACATTATAAATGTTCATGCTTCTGCTTTGACCTTTGTGGGTCTTGTATTAGTAATGCTGCCCTTGCATGTACTAGACCAGATCGTGCACAACTTTTTGCACCTTAATGATAACGACGAGGTCACAGCCTTTACCCACTGCAAGTAATTAGGCCTGCAAGAGATTATATATACGGACCTGTGTAAAGGACTACAGACTGACCTTCAGTCTGAGCTGTAGCGGCTTTGTGATGGAAATCCAAATGTCCAAGCAAACACTTAGAGCTCGAAATAGTAGAGGGTCCATTTCTCCATAGACTGGATATGATGGATTTATGTGAAACCTACTAGATCCTCGATTTCTTTGCAGCCAAACATATTCAAAAGCAGGCGTCGGTGATCTGCTCACCTTTATGTTCTTAAGTTTATTGTTTGTCTGTTAGCAGAATTACACATAAACTACTACGACTCCTATATAAATTAGTTACAATCATATTGCATGGCTCATCTGATCCTTTCCTCTTCACCGGCACATAAATACAACATGTTGTGTTGTATTTTATTGTCCACAGAATTTGAACTCCTTTTTGGTAGCCTCCATGTTGTTTCCACATTACGACTACGGTCTTACTATTCATTGGCTGAGTTGGTTTATTTGTCTGTAAAATGATGAAAAAACTATTTGCACAATGTTCCACATTCCCTCCATTATGCTATTATTTGCAACTGCAACTCAGGATCCCACAGATATAAAGAAGATGAGTGGTGATGGTTTGATGGTTTATTTATTTGTTTGATTTGATCACATTATTTACAACATAAGTGTACCCGTGGTCCTGACTGCTGGTTCACCTGGTAATAATAACTATGACTCCTTTTTTCCTTTACACCATTGCTGTTGTGTTGTTGCTGATGATTCAAACAGTCAAAGCCTGGAGCACCTTAGTCCCTGTGACACAAATAAACACTCACTACTGAGGCCTCCACAGATTGTCAGCTCCATTTCCTGAAGACACATTGGACATGTACACCAGCAATATATTTACCTTTACCATTTATGTAAAGTAATGTAAGGTGTTGTTAGCATTAATTAAAAATTACTGGAGTGAATCATCAACACATCTCTCGGGCAGATGTACCTTGTGGTGCTCATTAATAATGCCTGTGCCCGATGTGAATTTTGTTGACAACCTACAACGACCGATGTAACAGTGTCAGTCAAGCAAACAATCATAGAATCCAACAGCTGAGCGACCACATGCGTCTCAGGAGTGACTTCACAGAGCTCCATAATGCAGACAAGTGAAGCCAGATGAAGCCATCGTTCATTGAGAGCGTGTACCAGGATTACATCCCCCTCTTGCTGGGAAGCATTTAATTTCTTCTTTCGGCACAGTGACACTTCAATCTTTTCCCCGTAATTACACATTATTAATGTTATGTAATTTGGCAAGACAGAACCTTGGATGCTGTGACACAGTTATTGACATTAGCTGGTGAAGCTTCTTTCCTATGGCTTCAATGAAAAGACCGTGCCTAATTATGGTCCGATTAGGGTTTTTATCTCGGAGGCTGAGTGGTACCGCTGACAGCACACGGACACCACTCCACACTGTGCTTCCAGAGCCAGGAAGCTCAATATTTTCATCATCTTAGTCCATATAAGAGCTTGTAATCTTTGTAAAGTAATACATCATGTATTCAGTGGTTGTTGTACAGCAGATACATAATTATTAATGTCCTCTGTCAGTTTATAATCTGACAACTGAAGAATACTCAGCATGATTGATGTCTGCACAATGAGAGTGGAATGCTGGTGTAGAAACTTTGATCCGTATTCATCCAGAGAAACAAAGAGTTTTATCATCTCACTCTTTCAGGAAAGAAAGCAGAAGGTGAAAAATGCTCACCATGCTCAGACGGCAGAATAAATAACGGAGTGAAAGATGGCATTTTGAGATGTCGTTTCTACCGGTAATGGCTTGGTTGCTCTGACGTCTTAGCTCTCTATTGTAAGGTAAGTGAGGTATTATTACATTGTGAAATTGGGTCAGTTTTATCCTGGGAGGAAAGAGGCAACAAGACAGCAGACCTTTCGTTCACAGAGATTGCCATCAAAAGCACATATAGAGGTTTCAAGTGATGATCGATACTCAGAATCAGATGTAGTGACTGCGGGGTGTGACCCTGAAGATTATTTCAAAAACCCACTGGTTTCTCTGTGACCTTTTGTAATATATCATTTTGTCATATAAAGTCTTCTTGCATTTTATATTGAAGCGTTGGAACTTGCACTTCTTTCAAAGACTGAACTCACATTTCTGTGCCAATAATGAAATTCTTCGATGTTGGCTCTTAAAAAGCCAGAGGTGAACAAAACTGATGCATTTATATTGCTATTAACATGAAGAAAGACCATGAAACTGTATTGAAATCTTTGCTGCAGCTGTCATTTATTTATCATTATTCATATCAAGTATTCTACCAATTACTTCATTGATCAATCGAATAATACTAACTTGTACAATAGAGAATATGACCGATCTCTTAAAATGAACAACTAATTGGTTTTCTTTTCCTAAAAATAAACATGTTTGTTTCTTAAATTATATACAATAATAGTATATGTCAAACCTAAAGATTTCATGTATTAAAGTGCCATTTTATATTTTAAATATTTATGTGTTCACTGGTAGATTCTTTTATCCCCTCAAGCATTTAATGTATGACAATGTACATGTGCTGTACATGCACAACATGTATCTCTACAGTTGGTCATTTTGAAATTTCCTGATAAATGAAGTATAAAATGCGATAGGGATGAGCATTACACTCAGCTCAGCAAAATAAGACTTGGGCCAAATTAAACATAAAAAAGATCTCTGTGTTTCATAGACAAATGCATATTTCATTTTCTTTTAACTTTTTCCTGTTAAAGTGAAAATTTTTATTTTGTTCACCTGAGATGACAAAAGCCTTCTACAATTCTAAAACAAATCCCAAATCTGATAAGTGACACAAGAAAGTCTCTTAAAATAAACAAACTAAGGCTCAGCATTATTTATTATCTCATTAATTTAAAAAGTCATAAATTTGTATCAGGAATTAACTTGCAAATTATTGTTAAATTCCTCGTGCTGAGATGTTCAAAACTTTTTAAAAGCCCAGAGAATCGTTTGACAGTTCTGTATCAAAAAACTGAAAATGTTCCCCATGAAAAGTAGATGTTTGGGAGATCCGTGGTATTCACAGGACACCAGCGAAATGTTTTATGTACTTAAAGCCAGACCAGGCAGGAGGTGATAACAATTCCACTCTGATTTGTTGGATTTTCATCTTTCATCAATTTTCATTCATGTTTTGGGTTTAACAAACATCAATAACTTGTGTTTGATAAGGGAATTATTACCATAATCCTCAAGCAGTCATTCAAATCTCTGTTTCCAGATAGAAAGCCAGTTGACCAATGATAAGCCATCGGAACTTGTCTCCCTCCTGTCGCTGACATGTGACGTCTGTAGACTAAGGCTGTGCTTTGTGTTACCAATCACATGTTAAGTGCAATGACATGTTTGGACAAACAGCTGTCAGTTGTGTGTCAGCTGGTGTATTTTAGGTCACAGGTTTCTCAGCTACGTGCAAACCATCAAAATTTGTTTAGCAACAGCCACTCAAACTCTATTGTTCATCTCATCTGATAAATAGAATGTCAAACATATTAAGATCAGTTTAAAAAGACAATTCTTACATATCTGATATCTAGATATTACATATCTAGCAGCTGTTGATGAGCCCTATACAGCTCCATTAGAACACTTATGTGAAGGAAGTGACCATTTATAGCTAATTGTTGTTCAGTTAGATTTCACAGTATATAGGCCCTGCTCTTTCAGGGAGCGCTCAAAGGATTCAAGCAGTAATAATGATTCTGCTATGAGAACAAATCCTAATCAATATCTATACAAATAAATCACAGTTACATACCAGCTGATAGACTGCAGTCTGCTATGAATGATGTGGTGATTTTGAAGCCTATATGATGCTAATCAGCTAAAACAACCCGCACTTCAGTGTATTGCCTGAAGTAACATTTAAAAGTAATAATAGGTTATATTTCAGCTTTACATTATGTTCTCAACAATGTTCAAAGCATAATTTTATTCAAAGAAACTACTTTTTCCAACTTCTGGGAAACATGGTACATTCCAGATGATGTCTCAGAATTATACTTTGAAAAAGTAATGTAATGCAGCATTTTTTTCTGCCACACAGCGTCACTTATTAATTAATTCTAGACCATTTTTCAATACAGTAATCCAGCAGAGACCTAATTTAATCATATGATATTCAATATTGATCCAGCTCACTACGATTAGCGGCTTTTGCCCTGTTGAGTTTCATTGCAGTGATGTTGCAAGTGCAATATTATCATACCAACAGAAATGATTGCCAAAACTATAAACGACCCGAGTTTCAATAAACTTGAATTACGCCTTAACTGTGATCTAGCTCAGTAATTTGCACGGACTCCACATCTTTACTTTGGCTGTGTCTTGCTTTGGCTATGATATGACCTATTGGCATCTATTTTAAATACACACTGAACGGTACACAGCGTTTTAGCCACACTGATACAGAGCCAAGGTTATAAAAGTGGCTTTTAAAGTAAACGGTAGGTCTTTACATAAAATGTTTTTTTTGTAACCTGTAATCACTTTCATCTTGACAATTTATGCAATTTGATGTTGTGCTGCTCTGGCTTACTCATCATTTCAGAGTTGGATTATTCTGTTGGATTATTATTTTCTTTCAGAGGTTGTGATATTTATTGTTGACCTGCTATCTCCACCTAAAATGTGGGCAGAATGGTTTTAATATATGTTTTTTTTTTATAACAAAAAGACACTGAATGCAATGAATAAAAAGACCAAACATAGATAAAAATTCTAAAAGAAAATATGTTTACTGTTGATATTACTGCTGAATATTTAGACAGAAATGACAAGGAATGTTTTTAAAAGAAGAAAGGCTGATTATTAATTTTTAATCAAAATAAGGAAAATATATATAAAAAAAACCCTGTATGTTTGATTTTGATATTTGTCATCAAATTGTACCCATAATCTTTTAAAAATTGCAACAGGAGAGCCTGTCAGAGACTAATGCTACATGGGGGTTCTTCTAGACTATATAAGTCCATCAACAAAACCACTGCTGTATAGTTTGCTGTATTGTTTACTGCCAGCTCCTATGCAAGAAAGAAAGCAAATGTTGCTTTCTTGAGAGCGAGCATCCGAGGATAAACTCAGATCTTGAGGTTGCACCTCCACAAAAATAAATATGCTTATTGCTGCCAAACCATGTCTTTGAACGGCTACTGTAAGAAGATAACATTTCAGAATAAGACGTTAAGTGTTATACAACCCAATGGAAAAAACAAAACAAAACAGACACTGGGATATGTCAAGGGTCATCTGTATATCTTTTAAAAGCAGCAATGCACTGTCATTTCCAAGCCCTTGTGGGCCGGGAAACAACGCATCATCTAACCCTTGAGAGCATCTAAACATGCCTGTGTGCTGCAGGGCCAGGGCTGCATGAAATCAGCCACTCTATGTGTAAATGGACTGTTGGATTCACAGGTGACTGGACACTGCTGTCACTGTGAGAGAGAAAAACATAGAAACCTTCCCAGCCAATTGACAGGCTCACAACAGAAGTACTTATGTGGCTTTGTTTCTGCATGTTTTTTCATGAACAATTCCAGCACCATGTCCCTAAAGTTCAAATTATTTACTGAGCAGAAAACACAGCTTCTGTGGCGTGAAAAGCATAGATATGGGTTTGTGTACCTTTACAACAGCCTGTGTTTTTTTGGTTGTTTTGTTTCTTCAGTTGCTGAGAGTCAGCTAGAATATTCTAACAATATGTGGCTTCATATATGCTGAGGTGACTCTCACTGCCTTCCATAATCGTGACCTCTTGGGATTTTGAACTGTGGCCTTTTAAAGAAACGTTAATTAGAAATAATTTTTTTAAAAAAAGAAGTGCAAAATGAAGTTTGAGCTCTTGAGATATACGGAACATAATGTATAAGTAGTTCATTATGTACACAAGCATTTCGAGCCAAATAGCTCTGTATTAGGAAATTAGGAGTATACTCTAGTGTTGCTTGGGGGTGCAACTATGTCATGGCAGGTGTATTGCTCAAGGAAGAGTAGTTTTAATAACAGTATGAAGTAGTTCAGATCAGCAGTTCTCGAGAAATCTGCAAGCAGCAATACTAGGGGCTAAACAATCGACCTGTTCTGAACAGACACTGCACTAACTTTTGTCAAGGGCCATGGATGGAGACCTTTGGTTCGAAGCTAATCTTTAGCCTGGTTTAAAGATATAACATGCTGGTAACCGTAGATGTAAATGTAGCACATGGTCTCACACTGACCAGATCCATACCATAGTTGGTGGTTTTTCAGGACTACGTTTGGCCGTAAATGGGATTTTTCTTTTCTAAATGTGTGCACATATGTGTGAGGCCTGAAATATCTGAATGACTGCTCGATGAATAACCTTGACATTTTGTACATCTTAATGGCCTCCAGAAGATGAACCCTCCTGACTTTTACTTTGGCACCACAAGTAGGACAGTTTAATGTCTCAATATCTACTGCATAAACTGACCTTGGCATGGACATTCATGTTCCCTCCAGAATAAATTGTAAAAAAAAAAAAAAAGAAGAAAAAAGCTGGTGATCCTGTGCCTTTTCACATAGAGCTATCATCTACTCAAAAATCCAGTTTATCCAATACTTTGGCTTCCAACATTCTCCTCAGCCTGAGCTGTACTTTGTGTTTACTGCTTATTAGTAACAATTAGCAAAAGTCAGTCTGCTAGCATGCTAAACATTAGCATTGTCATTGTTTGTCTGTCATGTATGTGTCTGTATCCAAGTGATTGCGTGCTAATAGTCTTTGATTTCAAACAGAAGTGGCCCTGCCCCTCTCAGCGCTCCTGCCTACAGGCTTCTAAACTTAGTTCCTCTGTGCTGCAGTCTGTCAATCAGTGCTGTAGTGTGGGCACTTCTCCTGCAGGAATTGAAAGCTCCCTTTGGGGAGCTTTAAAATTAAAGACAGAGTTGTTAGAAAATGCTGAATTCAAATGTCCAATAGCAACCAAAGCAGTGTGATAAAGAAGGGTAACAATCAAAGCGATACCAGCATGGGATGTGGCCTTTCAATGTAACATTAAACTTTAAATAAATTCAAAAATAGATGTCCATGATTGTATTTTTACTTTAAGTGCAGCAGAAACCTTATACTTAAGCAAGGGCACGTTTGTGAACAACAAAAACACACCAACTGCCGGAAATTGATACTAGCCTTAGATTGCTATTGAATTTTCTCTCCTTTTAAATGGTTGGTAAAAACAGGATAGTCCATCATTGAGGAGCTTCATGTGCAGCCTTTGATATTTGCTCTTTGATATTGACCACACAATCAATAGAGCTTTCCTATAGCAGAGCTGGTAATATTACTCAATTTTCACAGTTAGGTAATATTAGTCCCGTAAGAGCCTATCTATTGATCTGACCACACAGAGACCTTTTACTATCATGAGCACTCATTGGGATACAGTATGGGAACTACAACACTGTCCCGTTAGGATGGCAGCAGAAAATAGACACACTCATATTGAGTGAATTTTTTTCTTATTATCTCCAAGTGTCTGTTGCTTGCCAAAAGTAATTAAGGTTGGACTAAAATTAAAACAGGGATGTGTTATCATGGAGAGACAATCAGCTGTAGTTGACTGAGATATAGTGATTAAAAATCTGTTTGAATGGAAACCACATTTAATATAATATGTCCAATTTGTATGCCAATTTACATAAGATATGTGTTGGCTGCCTCACATCTCACTGCAATAGGATGTCTCTCCATCTGTGTCACTGTTGTACTGTTGTAAGTTATGTGACATTGATTGCAGTTAGGGTTTCATTTGCATCATGCAACTGCGTAAGCCATAGACTGTAAAAAACAGGTGGATGTTATCCATTCGTTAAGGGATTACGTTGTTGTTGTTGATGTTTTTGGAACCAGAGGTGACAATAATTAGATCAGAAGTTAAAGCTGAACAGAGAACACTAAATGCATTAATTAAAAATGAATAGCCGACTCTTGTAATGTCTTTAAGTACAGCTGAACACTGAATAAGATTGATAGGTGACAAGATGTTATGATTAACTTTCATGAACTGAACACACACAGTGAAAGGGTCAAAGTTCTAAGATTACACACAGTGTGCCATGGTAGCAATCTATCAGTCCTAACATGTCCAAATCTAGCTTCATGAACCAGTTCTTGTTTTTTTTTACCCCACTAGATGGCGCTGTTAGTTTAAAGAAAGAGGCTCATCAAATGGCAATTCAGTGGGCGTTCAACCCTTTGTTGAATAGAGAGCGCCATGAACAGTTTGATACATTTTGTTATATTCTGCCTAATATCCTCAAATTATGGTATATAACATGAAAATACTGGCACCAGCCTGTAAAGTGACAACTATTTGTGTTATTACAACATAGAGTATTTACTTGTGAAAATGAAATTCTCAGACAAATCCAGAGCACCTCAATGATGGCTTCAGCTGTTGAACTGGCAAAGCTTGGCAGATGCACTTAAAGCTGCCCTGTGGCCTGTGGACACCAGTGGCTTTACAGAGCAATGCTGTCATCATCCCTGCCAACTGCAGAGCACCCTAATGTAAATGTGCAGAGTATGCAAGCTGTAAACCAAAGAAAAGGAAAACAAATGCCTAAAAAAGACTGACAAATGGTGACACGGATTTTGTCAACTGTGTTGGTAAATGCACCTTTTACCGGTTTTAACGGCTGCGTTACAGTCATGCAGTTTTTGGAAGTGATTCACTTTCTTCCAACTGTTCTATTATTTGCCTGCACCTGGCATTAAAGCCATATTACTGATGGTCATTGATGAACAACCTTATTGTGTAAATATGTTATGAAAGCACCAATTTAACCTCACAATGTCGTTGCAGTATTGATAATCAAGGTACTTGGTCAAAATGACCTCGATATTTGATTTTCTCCATATAGCATGACTTTATTTTGCACTTTGACTGCAAAAGGGCAGCTAGGTGGATGGTTTGAACCACTTAGGACTTTCACCCAAGAGACTGGGGTATGTGTTTTTAAGCTTTTTCTTTATTTGCCTAACCCTAACCATGTGGCTTGGGTGCCTTAGCACAACCGTTCAAACATATCATGTTTAAAACAGTTATCGTCATATTTTAAAACAAGTGCTGGTCCTATTTCGGAGGATATTGCAAGAAAAAAAATCCCAAATAAGTCTTGTGAACTGGTTCATGAGAATCCATGATAGAGACCCATACAAGTATAAAAATAGCAGTCATGGTAAAATCTCCTTTGTCTATGTGCACCTTAAGAAGCCTGATTCAGACCCCAGCGGTGTATTCCTCCCTGCAGCATATTATCGTGCTGCAGACGAATCGCCAGCATATTTAATAATTCGATCAAGCAAATCTTTTTAATCTCGCAGTAAATACACAGATACAATTATCTCCTTGTCTCTATCAGTTAAGAGAAGAACAGTCAATACATGTGAGAGGACGGCTGAGTGCCTCTGTGATAAATTGGAATGAAATGCGAAGCAGCTGGATCCAGACTGACAGCTCCAAGTCAATGAGCAGCCAGGTAGAGAAGCGTAATATCTCCTAAGAGTCTATTTTTCTGACTGACAGACAAGTTCACCCAGGTTACTGTTTTCACAGCGTAAGGTGATTCTTCAAGCGTGCACAACCAAGACCCTCTGAGGGAAATAAGAAGAGATGATGCTGTCGAGCTGCTCGTTGAGGAATGAACACAAACATGAAAAGCAAGATTGAGACGTGGATGGTGCCATTTAAATAACTGACACAGATACGTTGACTGACAAACTGTTTCGCAACAAAACCACTGCTTTACAAGCTGCATGTCCTCCTGTGAGCAGTCTTACACTGTTCATTGGATCGGTTAATTTTACTTCTAATGATGTCCATGTGCACTGAATGCTCAAAAAGAGGCTCAGTTCCCCAACGGAAACTATATGATTCACCAGGCCTGTCAGAAAATCAGTGGCCACAAAATAACAAAACTACTTAAACATGACTGATTATTATTATTTTTTCAACATTTTTTTTTCTCTCATTGTCCCTTTTACTGTGACTCTCTTCAGTTTGAAAGTGAGAAGCTGCAAAATATTGTGGCTATCTGAACTGTGAGAAACAGAATAAAATACCTTACACTTTTAATATCTTTGAGATATTAGAAAATATGCTGAATATTGGTGTTCGTGTCCATGCCACATGCCCTGATATTTTCCATTTATTGACCAACCACAGCGAAGGGGGCACAATATTGTAGCTCGTACACCTTCAAACCTACAGCAGCAACATAACTATGTTGAAAAAGAAAAGGATAAAAAAAAAGTAACTATATGGGCCATTCTGATGTTGTAAACTTCGAATGAAGCATAACTGTTTCTATTTTTCAGCACTACATCTAAGGACAGCCTTTTAAACTATTCAGCATATATAATGGTAAGATGGTTCATATAAGTAACAGGACTGAATGTAACAAGGCTGGGTTTTCCGTGCAGCATTAGCAGAGCAGGATGGTTGCAGAAGCACAAAGTAATACATACAGACACATGGCGCACACAGTTTATGTTGACTGCAGGCTAAAGGAATACAAATAAATACTTAACAAACACAAAAATACTCTGCAGCATTCCTTCAAAGACCCCCTCCACTTAAAAACTTGTTTTTCTCATGTTTATGTTCCCTAACATGTCTTCACAGATACAGTCTTGTCACGAGAGAGCTGTTTTCAAATTCCTCTGCTAAATTGTCACATTAGTGGAAATAATAAAGATGTGTTCATGGCAGCTTTTTTTTTTTAGTGTGCAGACTTTTTCTCCATCTTTTACATGTTCTTCTGTCAAGTACCTCTATTTATAATTTAGATGTGTGTGCCTTTGTATATGTTTCTTGGTAATGATATGTGTAACTAACCCGGGGCATCAACAAAGTCATTAGGACTCATTAAGGATTTTGAATATATGCACAAAATTTGAAAACTTTAACTCAAAACCAAAACTGTCAACCTCGTGGTGGTGCAAGATGAAAGTCAGAGGATTGGGAGAGAATAATTCCTCTGCAGACTATAAGTACAAACTGTCAATGGCAATCCATCCAATTTCGGCGGGAAACAAGACTAAGGGTCTACAGCCAAGCTAGCAGCTCTGGGGAGGTTTGCCTCACAGTTCAGGAACCTTTGCTCGAAACCGAAAAAAGGTTAATCTCATGACGGCGCGAGAGGAGAAAGTCAGAGGTTCACTGAAGTAATTGAGAGTGATCCTCTGGGGATGTTCAATATCTACACACAATTCCATTACAGTCTCTCCCACAAATCATAAAATCTGATGTTATTAGAGTAATATTGTGGTGTTAGTACTGTGGAATTTTGTTGGTAATTTAATATAATTTTATACAAACTGGAGATAATCGGTTAAAAGATACAAGTCCCTTCTCAAGTAGTTTATTTGTAAAAGTCTGTTACATAAAACACTGTTTATCTAAAATATGTGGACTACTTTATTCTTTCCTGGCAGATCTCCCTGGTATGTGCAGACCTCAGGGGCCAGTAAGGAAGAGGTGGGGGATTTATGTGCTGCACGGAGTCAAGAGTCTAGTATTTTGGAAAGGCATGAAATTAAGTTTTTAAAATGGCAGAAGCAGAGAGAGAAAGCAGGTTTGCCCAGTAAATCTAGAGGCTACATCTCAAGTGGTCGCCATCTGACAAAATTATTCTTAATCATTCTATTGCTGAGGAAAGTACTCAGGTGATTACTTGGAGCAGATTGCATCATACTTACACACACAGGACCACAAACACACACACAAATCCACATATTGACACACACACATTCCATACATTTCACCTGAAATGATAAAAATCTAAAAGATTGATGGATGAGAGAATTTTAAAGATCTATAATATGTATATATATACATGTAAATAAAAATGTGTCCTGGCTTCAAGTATTAGAATAAACATGACTTAAGGTGGGTTTGCTACATTCAAACAGTGGTATTGCACATTTGTTGGACTTATTGCACAACTAATTGCGCTTAATGCACATTTGTTGTTGATGATGATGGTGATGTTGATGGTGATGATGATGATGATGATGATGAGAATGTGAACAAATGGTCAAAGATCTGAATGTCAGAATAATAATGCACTTGCATTATCTAGTTCTCACCTCTAATTTGCATAGAAACAAACTGGTGAAATGTGTACTTGCATTCGCTCAGTTTAAAGCTTAAACGAAAACCCAACACCAGCACAGTTCACCCAGTCAGGTGCAGACAGGGTTCATACTTTTGTTTCAAAGGGAGGAGAGATCCTGCCAATCATTTCTAGGCTTGTTAAGGATCAAAGATAGAATCTGAACTCGCAGAACTCTGCAGCACTGTTGTATTTCAGTTCTGAGCTGCCTTAACATTACCTTCCAACGCATCATCATGTCCCTGGCTGCACTATATGAATGGTTTGATTTAGTGGAAGAGGCCTTTGGTAAGTGTTCAAGCTGTGAAGTTCTCTGCATTCAGTGATTGGCCTCCATCCCTAAGCTGCAGCAGCTGCTGTTGCTGCTGCTACTGCTGACATCGTCAGAAGTCCTCATAATCTCCCGGTTATTGAGTCGGCTGTTTTTAGGTGTGTGGTAATTCACTGAACCTCAGAGATCAAGGATTACAAGCCACTTTGGGCCGCTGGCCAAGCTAAAGAGGCAGACAGGAGGGGAGGGAAAATGAGTCTAGGTAAAGGCCACAGCAGGCAATATCCTACAAGACAGAGGGGGAAATATCAACACATATTTGTCATAAATACTTTTATTAGTCCAGCTTGACTGGCAGTACTCATATAGAAATCTGCTATATGAGTACTGCCACAAAACTGTCCTGTGAAGATGAATTAAATGACTCATCTGAAAACTCAAAATGCAACGTTTGCAAATTTGGTCTTTTTGAATCTTATCAGCAGTCACTGAGAGTTATAATGACACATGTTTTTTCACCAGCAGCTGGTTAGCTTAGAGGGCACAGCTAGCCTGACTCTGACCAAAGCTAACAACATTCACCAACCAGCTCATTATAGATAAATACACATATGTGCCATGTAAAGAAAATAAAAATAAAAATAAATGTCAGTGTAATTTCACAATTTTTTAAAGTATTTTCTCTTCTTGTAAATATGTTTGATTTCAAACATCTGATGACTCATCCTGCACTCACCAGCGTTTACAAAAATGAATCCACTCATATGAGACTTTCGGTGGCTTTATTGATGGGGTGTATAGAAAGACGTGTTTGGATATCAGCTGGTAAAAACACCTGTGTTCATAGAATCTCATGTTACAGTACAGAATGAGAATTTTCATTTGGAAAAAAAAGGCTTTCGGCCTTGTGTGTGGAGCCTCAACAGTGCTCTGTAGCTCTGTGACAATATTTCGGCATCCAATCAAATGCGAAAGATTTAATTGAAATCCTTGTAACTGTTCAGCGCTGAGATGCTGCTTGGGTTGTTGTAGAAGTAACAATTTTTTAAGGTGAATTTTCGAAGCAATTAGAGTATTTTGATATATATCGTCAGTATAATATAAAATTATATATAAACCGTGATAGAAGTCATATCGCCTACCGCTATTGAACAGCCAAAGCCAATGGAATCTCTATTGTTTTCCCTTTAAGCATGATGCTCTGCGGGAATCTGAGTGTTTGGATATGCCGAGGGTTTTTATTGTAAAAAGCAAAAATGGAAGGACTGAATCTGTTATGCGCTGCCTTTTTCCATAATTGAAAAGAGTAATAAAGCTTGCCATCAAGGTTCAAGTGACCATGTTGATGTTTTATTATCCTCATAAGTATTCAACGGAACATGATGCCTTCATTTCCAAAGGCAAAGCTCAAAAGAATTAACCTTGTTCAAAGAAATTAAAAACATACCACTCCTGTTCTGTGTGAAAGTATGCATGACAAAAGCAACAGAAAAACAGTGTGGCCTTAAATCTGACTGATTTATCATCACTTTACTTTTTTTTTTTTTCAGTTTTATATAATTGTAAATGAAACATCGAAAGATGTCACCTTGAGCTCTGGCAAACGAAGATGAGCATTTTTCTATAATTATTATTATTTCAGACATTCCATAAACAACATAATTGATGGATTAATCAAGGAAATAATCAGCAGATTCATTAATTATCAAAGAAAATTAGTTGCAGCCCTACTTCTGTCGCTGTGTTTAACCTTAAAATCATTTTCAAGTATTTGTGATTTTTTTAAACCTCTTCTGAAATATAATGTATGATTGAAACATTCACATTGCCTAAAGAGCTCCCAAAGAAAATAATACTGTGAGGGCTTTTTATTAACATTCAGTTTGGAAATATCACACAAAGAGAGCAATTCAATAGGTGTTTTTCTCTCTTACCATTTCCTCTGATGACTTTCCTGTTAAGTATAATTTCAGAGAATAAAAGTCAGAACACCTGTGGGGAAAAGCTCTTAGGGTAGCAGAAAAATTCACAACAGGTAAGCATATAGTGACATAAGGCACTAAAGTACACGACACATGAGAAATCACAGGGTTTTAATCTATTGTCCCCACTTGCAGCCACTTAACCACCAACTTCAGTGTGTTTCATTAATTTTTTAAACCTACTCACAAGCCTTTCTGTCCCATTTATAAGTGTCCAGGTTAATTTGCCCTCTCTCCTTTACACATTGGTCCTTAGCAGATCATTTTTTTGTGGCACAAGATGCAGTGAACCTTTGACTTCAATTTCCTAGTGCTGGTGGACGTAAATTAGAAGAATGTTTCAACGGCCGGTACAGCTCCCTGATCTCCAGTGTGAAGGCTCAGATAGAAGCTGAGGGAGGCTGCTGTCGTTACTGACGATGACTCTGACCCCTCACCATTTAGTCTGCTCTGGTGTAGAGGTTAGGGTTTGAGACCATGGCATAGAAAACTTAACAAAGCAGGGGTCATTTTGTTAATAAAAATCGTGATGGAAATACTTATTGACACTATTTGTCTTTGACAAACCCAATGGGAAATAATGAAATCAAGAAGACTGTGTGTTTTGTCAATTAATTTAAAAATGACATGGCGAAGGTGAAGAAATTGAAGTCCACTGGTCCAATAGTCCTCTCACTAACCCTAACCAAGTAGTTTTTTTTATCCATCTCTTAACAAGTGTGTTAACATTTTTTTTTTTTTTTTTTTAGAAATTATGTGTGCAGTCACTGCACTCCAGTGTGTATTTTTGGACTTTTGGTCAATCTGACCCATATATCCATGCATTACAATGGGATGAAAAATAAGCAAAGCAATGCATGCAAAAAAAAGTACATTTTTAGATTTCTGACCAAACCGGAATATATACACTCAAGTGATATTATTGGATATTCTTGCGAGTCCACACCATATAAAGTAAATTAACAACCTTATCTCTGTACTCATCAACATGGAAAATTGAGGGTGATAAAATAGTCACTGTGTCCTGCTTTTTAAAAAAGGACAACAAAAAGAAGTTTGTCACATCTGTATCAAACAGTATAAGATTAATTGCCGATCTTTGCATGGAAAACTGTATAATAGCTTTTTTGTGCACAATGTGTTAAAAATGCATATTTAAGATCATTTAGACTATATTATGTTCTAAATCAGGTCAGCTAGAAACCTTTAAAAAAAAGTCAGCATTTTCAGCGTAGACATGGTGTCTGTGTGATTCACACATCATGTTTCTGAAGGGCCACTCTATTTAAGCCAAACTACTCATTTTGAAGTGAACACACACATATATCAGGCTGTTATCTTGTGTTAAATTTTGCAGACACATTCTGTTCCTACTTGGAAACCCCCAAACTTGTTTACACCAATTTCCGGTTGAATAGACATTTGAGATTGACATCTCAAACAAACTGACCTTTTACTTCTAAATAATCTGGTTTTGATAATGAGATTAAACTGGATTTGTTTACAACCTTTGTGATGGCGTGACATCTCGTGTTGCCTGCCCTCTGGGACTCCGGGTTCTCTTCCTGGAGGAGTCCTCCTGCGTCTCAGCTTGTACTGTAGAGGCGACAGGAGGTTGTTTTCCTTCCCCTGGTGTGTCAGTCATAGTTTCATTATCCATCATGTTGTTGTTCACTATCCCCCTTCTGTTTGTGGTATTAAACGATTAGCAATCAATGCGGCCCTGCTGTTAGTAGACTGCTGATTGGGAGTCATCTACCCTGGGTGTCCTGGGGGATGTTGTGAGACGTGGCGGTGTCTTGTGGTCCACATGTATTTATTTATATACTTGTCTTCTTATGCTCCTGTAATGGATGCTGAAGGTGAACTGGATTTGGTTAAGTTAAAATTAAATAAAATAACCTGTGTATGTGTTACAAAATTGAATGGGTTCTCCCTTTGTCCTTGCTACACCCTTCGTGTGCATGTAATTCAGTGTTAAGTACGTAATTTATGAGATTAGGCTGTTCATAACCACCTTCTCAACCAAAAGTTGATCACTGTTCCCGAGATGTACCAACTGCTAACAATGAAGTGTACATTTTGACAAACATATTGTTAATATACACTGTTGTTTGTATTCTAACAACCACTTCCACTTTTTTACATCACAGTATTTTGTACTTACATAACAAGTTTGCTGAGTCATTTTGATAGCAACAGTTAGCTTGCTAGAAATCATTTACAGCATGATACTTGTGTGATTTGCACGGCTCTACATGCAGATTACACTTCTTTAAAGGTTATAGACGTTACATACAACATAAACGTGGCAGGTCTCCATGAGATGCATGTCACCGTATGTGTTGATATATCTAAGAATGGAAGCACGTCTGCTCCTCAGAGATGCACAAGTGAGATGTCAGAAATGATTTACTTGTGGGTAGTAGCCGTTAGTGTTAAAATATGGTCATAACTAAGGTGACACACTGACCAAAACAGATTTGCCTCCTGTTCCTTTCAAAAGTCCAATAAAGCCTATTACTCAGGGTTATCTGCAACAGGTGCACAATTTTACAATATAACTAAATGCTGAATAAATTCAATGCCCACATTCGCCTTCAAGGACACCTGTCACAGGCATTGACATATACACAACAAAAGCACTAGCTGATTTATTAACTTGTTGTTGTGGGAAGGGATATGTCGAGAAATAAAATGGCAATGAAAATGAAAATGACAAGTGAAAAATGCAGAACATCGCCGTGTAGTTTCATATAAGGATGAAATCTCCCATGATGCAAGTGAGTCACTTCAATATTGAACAGGTGTCTGCAGAGAACTTGTATGATTCATAGGAAAGAGTCGTTATTATTGTACTGCTGTTTTGGCTGACCATTTTCACTGACGTAACACCTGCCTCTGGGACACCTCAGCAGAGCTTTTAGCTTGACAGGATTGGATGGAACTGCCAAAACAATATGGCGGAGAGTCTAGAATAGTAATTGTGACTACGGTAAGAAGCTGGTTTCTACAGCTTGATTCTTATGTTTAGTCATATGGTCCAACAACAGTGGCATTTAGGTATTTATATAATTACAGGTGGCAAAGCCCCCTGATAATGATACATTTTGAATGACAGAAGGAATGGGATGAACCAAATGAAATGATCAATTATAGTCATTAAGTTCCACATGTTCACCACATTAGTATTTGGTCTGGTGGAAAACAATAATTATGAAGTCTACATTGTGACACTCCCACAACGTGGCACAACTCTGTGGCTCATCTTTACATAAATTTATTTAGTGGGAATAGAGTCGAAGTCAACAGTGAGGTTGAATTTAGGCAGAGCGCTACTAGCATGTTCACATTCACAGCTCTAACATGTTGATGTTTTGAAGGTATGTAAATCCCGTTCACCATCTTGCTTAAGTGTGTTAGCATTTTTACATTTGCTCATGAGCACCAATCGCAAAGCATGGGGATGTTGTAGTTAATGATAACATCTGTGGAACCAAGGTATTAAATAATTACATTTTGACCTGAGGGAATCTTAATTTCGCTTCATCCTGTCGAAACCATAAATATATGTACAAAGATCAAAGTAAGGAACAAAGATCTGCACACTGTTCAAAGCTCCTGTTTCAATATAACAAAGGTCTTTGTCAGGCAGCAAAATCAAAATTATTGAATTACTGGGAGCTTCGATACAGAGTTTTGTGAGGCACATCACCCTCGGCATACACTTATTTACTTTAAACTGTTTCTTTTTTAAACCGTGAACCACACATGTATGTATAATGACGTGCACGCTATTTTTAGAACGCTCCGTTCTGTACGTCATTGCAGCTACATCATGACAGCTATCAGCCTTCAGTGGCAACACAGTGCAAGGCAGCTCCTGCCCCATCTGTCCTGTAACATGAGTTGTATATGATGTATACTTTAATCAGAATGCCCCCTATTCTAATCAGAGTAACAGACAACTGATGGTCCTGGATGAGGGCTTTTAAATGAAGAATTAATCCCCTCAAAACTCAAGTTAGACAAAGAGGTTGTGATAAGAATGAAATGGTGATAAAAATGGAACAAAACCCAGTCTGTGTGTGTGTGTGTGTGTGCCTCAGACACTAATTGTCAAAAGTGAATGTTACACCAGTGCAATAAAAACACACTTAACTTTGTTCTTCAATCCCTCAGGGGTGGTCAGCATAACAGAATGCAGAACCGTCTGTGTGCGCCGAGGCTGCACTAATGTATCAAACACAGGGGTAATTCATTGCAATTAGCGGCAACTCATTTAGGTAAGTAATGTCACCACAACCCCTGATGAATGGCAATCTAGTCAAAGACATGAGTCGGGTTTTCTTTGTCTGAGGGGAGTAGGCAATTGATATTCAGAGAGAAAAGCACTACAAAGCAATATGACATTTTGGACACAGGGGATATTCAGAATCACCTTATTATTTGAAAACTTTTGTTCGGTGTGTGTTTGTGTGTGGCTGAGTGGGTGTGTGCCATTGTACTGCAGTAGTTAAGATAAAGTTTGGACTGCCTATGGGGATATCTGAGTCTACTTTTTGATGGCTCCTTTTGGGAATGAGGGTTATGTGTTTTGATGAGTTTTCTTTGTTGTAATGAAACAAAAACAAGTCTAATGCTGTGTTAGATCAAATATTTAGGAAACTATACACAAACACATATGAGTGACACATTTCATAAACTGGTGGGAGGGATGTCTGCATCACAGACTCTTGTCAGCACTTCTGTCAACTTTGTGTTGTCCTTGACCTTGTGCTGTCCTCCTTTGATCATATCTGATTGTTGCAAGCAGCAGCGTCTGGGCCTGAAAAATGAAACCAAGGTACAAATGCAACAAAACTGCAGTTCCTCTACTGGCCACTTGAGGCTGGCTGCAGAGGAGTGTTCATGCCATGCTAAAATACCCACCTTCACAGCAGAAATAAATATGTCCATAGCCTGATACAAAAAAAACTGCTTTGGTCTCTATAGCTGATTGTGAACCTTTCTGCTCCGGGACAATGCTGTGGGTCAGGAATTACCAGCAATATTTGCTATATGAGAGCAGCGGCAAGTATGACGCCTACTAATATGCACGCACAACTGGACAGGCTACCACCACAATTTGTTGTTGTTTGTAGTCAACAAAGACCAGAGACGCTCGGATTGACACACAGAGGGAGCTGACTCCATTATAGCTTTCTACAGTAAACAGGTGTTCACTGTTATATTAATGCTCTGAATGCCGAGTAAAGCCCCTCTTATCATGTTTACCATCTTGGTTTAGTGCGTTAGCATTCTGACATTTGCTAATTAGCACTAAACGCAGAGCATGAATGTGTCATCAGCTTTGCAGGTATTGGGTATTCAGCAGTAGTATTTAACATTTACATTTTGACCTGTGGCTCTTACTAGAGGAAAAATCATCTAGAAATCATGTTTATTCTCTACAACATTGTGTGGCAATCACATGATGTGACCTAATGGTGGCATTATGAGAAAAGTCTCAAAAGGCCTAATTCTCTGTGGACAATGGATGTCTGTAATTAACCCACACATAAATATCTTGTCATTTATTATATACTGTATGTATGACTTGCTCTGACCACCACTGACCCTGTATAACAATCATAAAGATTATAGCAGAAGCGTTTGTTAAAAAAAGTCTTGGAAGGTGGAGATATGAAACCAAAGGTACAGCCTGGTAGTCGATGATGGTGCATTAAGAATATCTAACAATATAGTAGGTGAACCAGCTTATGTCAATACAAACATCAGTGTCTTAAAAATGCACTTATCAACTCAGCATGCATTACCTTACTCAGTGGGAGGAATAAGCCTTCAGAAGTGAACACATTCTGGGATTCTGTGAGTAATCTCTTGCCTCTCCTCCGTGCTGCACCATGGTGTTTGCTGCGTAAACATGACATCCGGTTTGCTGCATCTGTTGACCAACACAAGCTGTTTAAAAAAGCCTGAAGAAATCTGACGAAGGTGTTCACATGCCCCATTACTCGGAAAGATTTGGCTGAAATCTGGGCTCTGCTTACTCCAATTATGACCCTGATGAAGATAAATCTGAAGCGTATAGAAAAATGTGCTGACTGTTATGTCGATGTTTTCCTGCATCCGTGTGCACTTCACCAGAAAAGATGCGCGTGCATATTTACAGACAGCCAGGGAAGGAGACCTACTGATTTAATCAAACCCTGAAATTCCTCTCTGTCATAACAAAGAAGCATCCTGAAATAGAGGGGTGGAGCGTGCTTCCCTCAGGTAGCCACCATGAAGAGCTGGCAGATGGAAGCTGCAGCTGTTCCTAGGTAGAGAAGCAGGCTGGAGATTGGCTTGCGTTCCCCCTGGACCCAGCCCATCCCAGTGGGGAATTCACAGCCAGGCCTTTTCACATTGGCAGGCTCTGAGACTGGGCTGCAACCGGAGCTAAAGGTTCACACTTCTCCCCCTGTGCTGTTTCCTCCCTGTGCCTTTTTTCCCCCTCATTTGAACCCGAGCTGTGCTCCAGGATGATCTTCTACTCTGAAAGCAACAGAAGAAACAAACACAACTGAATTTATATTTAATTGGTGTGTTTATCCCTGTTCATATAATCTGTGTTCAATCTATATACATTTTGAATCTCATGTTGACTAAACCTGCTGTTTAATATATAAATGTAATGGCCTGTCATTGGAACTGCAGTATTCATTTCAATAACCAAACAAGCGGAGGCTGGTTTTAAAGTACTATTTCACAAAGACATAAAATGTTGAAAGCAGGCAAAAGGCTGATTTTCATTACACACATCGGAATAAGCCAATTACCATAGCTATTGATTATGCAAACTATGAGAACAAGAAAAAGGGTTTTCACTGTGCCTCGGTTAAAAAATAAAGTAATAAAAGTGAGACATTTCAGCTGACAAACCAGCCAGACTCAATTAAAAGGCAACAACAGAACTCAAAGTGACTTTATATCCCTGTCCTACAATGTTAGTTATGGTAAAGCAGTTGGACAACCTAAAATACAGACAAGCTATAAACACAATACTGACACACTATTACTTTTTGATGTTGATATGGCAAACATGTCAGCAAATAGCTGCTTGTCTTACACATCCAGCAGAGAGCATGTTCTGTATGAAACAAATAGACATTGCTCCAGGTTTGAAAAGCAAAGCCAATACGGAAGAGCCTTAAACCTGCTATCTTCCTAATGGCCATCAGGGGGCGACTTCACTGGTTGCAAAAATAAGTCCGACTTCATTTGGAGTTGAGATTGTGTCCACCTAATCCAATATTAACTCAATTTTGAGCTCTGTGTTTGGTCTTTAGTTTCTATGCTCTGTTAAGTTTGCTAGTTGCTGACCTTGTTTGATGTTTGGTACTGAGAGAAAAGGATACAGCAGGTTTTTACAGAATTTAAAACATATTGCCATCTGGAAACAATTCTAATAAGAGCATTGTCAAAATGGTTTGAGTCAAATAAGAAAGAAAAATCTCATTGTAATATATACAGACAGAAAATGCCTTATTGTTGCACTAAGGGAAATATTTAAATATTGTCCAACTAAATCTTTATGTAAATGCAACTTTTGGAATATTTTGTGGAATACTTTGAATATATTACAGACAATAAAATTATTCCAATGCACAGTGAATGCACAAACAGATTTGGAAAGACAGCTGCAACTCATCTGTATCCTCTGCTGAAGACCTTTTTGCACACTGCACATCTGATTTGTCTCAGAGCTTAGAAATCCCTCTGTAACTGTCTGCTGCCCTCCATCTACATCTCTTCCTTTGTGACTGAAATAGATTTAATAAGGGGAATCTGTAATGTGGCTTTTAGCTGGTTCACTTCATCTGTGTTCTTCATGGCAATAATAGGGGTCCATGATAATGTGTCCACTCTGTGTGTCCACTAATGTATCACTTTAACCTTAGCTGAAACTGCAGAATGTTAAGCATGTGAGGGCCCTTACAAAGATGTGGACAAGGTCCCTCTTTTTGTTTGCAGTTTTACTTTGCTTGAATTTCTGTCATCATACCAAAACAAAATGTGCACTCCCATTCGAAAGTTTGGAATTGCCTGCTCAAAAAGCTTGATTGTCAGATGAATGAGAGGTCTACTCTATATTTTTACCTGGTCTTTCATGTTTTTAGGATTTAGACAGTCCTCTTTACAAAAGGGTTTGATTTTGTATGAAAGGCTTGGGGAAAAAAACATATGCATTGTACATGTAGACCCAAACACAATATGCAGATTTATATGGAAACAGGTTCCTGTTTATGTGTCAGTGCATAAAAAGTTTAAAACAACCGGTGTGTTGCTTCAAAACTATTCGACAAAATTGACAATAGAAATAGAGGGTTAGTTGACAAATTAGCATTACTGGAATTGGACCAGGGAATATCAGCTCAACGTACTCTGGACTGATAAATCACAGTCTGAACCTCTTCAACCTTAACACTGAGTAGACTGCAAAGAAAACAACTTCCAAAAACTCAGTGCCTAATTACACCATTGTGGTTTAAAACTGATCAAGGGTCACTTGTGTTTTTTTGGATTGAAAAACAAATTTCAAATCGAATTGTTTTGGGAAAAATGGTAACAGTTTTCCCCTGTCACAGAATACTGCGGGGACATTGACAAAATCAAAGTTTGAATCATTTAATTGTTCTTCTATTGTTGAAAAAACTATTACACATATAAATAATACATTGTGTCTGAATTATACTGTTTTCTATCTCTGTTCAAAAAGCTATTAGTGAAGCAAAGCAGGAATACATTATAAGGTGTTTCCAAACTCAGCAGTAAAAATAATAATCTCTATTTTAATGTACATACACCAAATACATAATATGCTGTGCTGCATTTTCCACCTCTTCCAGGCCAATTTATTTATCTGCACCTTGCACTGCCTGACTGTTCTCGCCACTTCTGATAGGCACACTTGCAACAGTATTATGGCAAATAACAGGAGGTTACAAGATGGTAAGTTTAAAGGACTAGTTGGACGTTTGGGGAAATATGTTAAATCGCTTTCCTGACAAATCATATCGAAAGATCCAAACCTTCCTCAGAGCCTCCGATACCAGCAGCTCTATACCTCACTGTTCAACCCTCTACCTCCTGTATTTACATTTAATAAAGAGCTTCCTGTCAAACTCCTTAAACCTTAATGTTTTCTCTGGATTGAACAGACACTAACTCATTGAAAATAATTTAACATAATTCAATATTAATTTCAGCCCCATGTAAAACATGAGGTTCGGATGCTTGTATGCCTTTATGACAGTTTTTAAAATAACTTTAAAAAAAAAAAAAACTCTGCATGGTTTTAAATTGGTTTCACTAAGTGAAACTTGACACTGAATTTAACAGAAAAAATATTTTTTGTCAGGCAGTCTAACAATCAAAGTCATGACTTGACACACTGACATTATTTATAGTTTATGTCAGATCAGGTTACCTGTCTGTTTATCCCTCAATGCATTAAGTTTACTTTGACAAGCTTCTTAAAACATAATTATGATTTATGTTGTGACAAGTTGTGGTTCAGGAATCATGAGGTTAAGGCAGAAAAAACACTTGGTTAGGGTTCAAATGAGCACGAACCTAATACATTCATATTTTACAGGCCCATGAGTGTGTTTTATTTAGCAGCAATGTTCTTTCAGATGAAAGTTTTTCAGTTTTTTTTAAATAATGGGTTGATGAACAGATGGGATTTCGAGCCAATCGTAATATCTTTGGATACTGGACCAATGGCACATTGGACAACTGGTATTGCACCCAAATTTCTAACTACAGTCTATTTTCCTGCATGAACTTTTAGAGCTATGACTTAAAAACGGAGTATAACAAGTGGATATAGTCAAGTAAACTAATGAACTGATTCATCTTCTCTGTACCGAGGTTGGTGGGACTTTGGTGATCCAGCTGGCTGACCAGAACATTCCTTCAATACAGAGGCCACCCAACACAGCACCACAGTCAGAGGTTTGTTTAACTAGACTGATTTGGTGGTGTTTAGCTGAGCTCAGTTAAATCAAGTTAGATAAGGAAAGACGAGGGAGATCAAGAAAGAAAACTCTTGCAATCGAGGCACATTTTACCCCACAGGCATCCAATCAAAGCAGAAGAAAAACTTCATGGGTTTTTAAAAGTAATACAGTTTTGTTTAGACTATGAAGAGCTTTGGGGGCAGTGTGGCTTCAGTAACTTCCATAGGACCTAGTTTTATAACTTTGTAACTTTGATATATGTATTTAACAACTATAAAGCTGTTTTTCAAAGGAGTAAGCCTGTTGAAGTGCAGCTCTCGATAAGATCACATTCAAATAGCCAAGGTCTTGGACAGAGCAGCTGTCTGATATTTACTGTTTTCTATTCAAACTGTCATTACAACTACAAACATTTAAATATCCACATATCTTCTTTTAATGCATTTCATGGTGCATTGTGAGTGTCACTGTAAGTAAACTTCTCTGACTTAATAATTATTCTGTCATTATGCAGCATGTTTAGAATGATTCTGGTTAAATATAATGTAATTATTACTGTTATTTTCTTTCACAGTGATTTAAGTGTCCGCTGGAAACATCATAATCATATAGAGAATGTTACAAGCTTTCTTTTTATTTGTTGCTGTCTTTCAGAGTGCTGGAGCATAAAATTAGAATATCATTCCATGATAGTACTTGCAGAAAAATCGTTTGATGGCTGCAACTCAATTGTATATTTTGTAATTACTATAAAAGGTACTGGGGAAGAACCAAAGAGTTTAAGGTGGATGGCTTTTTCATTTTCTAATTTGATGGCTTTTTCTTTGCCGTCAGCCCTTGTCAGTCAAGGTAGCAAGTCTGCAGGCATTTAGTGGCCACATCGATACTCAGAGACAGCTTATTTTAAAGGATATGAATGTACTCAAAGGTGCCATTTAACAGCATTCAGACGTTACACACTGAAAGTTCAGGGAGAGCATTTTCATCCATTGCACTGCTCATTATACAAAAAAAGAGTTTGAAAGATACAGCACAAAAGGAAGAGTGTTTCTTCTGTTAGTACAACAAGGCTGAGGTTACTTTAAGAAAGCAGCGATTGACTCATTTAAACACTGAAAAAGTGTCAAGAGCTCTTTCATACTCATCTAATCGCTCAGTGACCTCTCATGCCCTGTACGGAAGCAGTTTCTGCACTCATTCAGCTTTTTCCTTTCATTTGTGACTTGTCGCTACACACTCTACACTTCTCTTAACTTCAACAACTTTTCAACCAGCTTGAAATATATCAGCATTTAGAAATAGTCTTTAAGGCTCTGAAAACACATCTTGCTGGAAAATGTGTCACCTTTTAAGATGTCCAATCAGTGTTGGGTGCTAAATGTCACTGAATGAAGCACTGAAGTCCTCAGTGCTTCTATATTGAAGGTGACATCTGAGTGTGCAGCTGCAAATCTGCTGTGCTTATTACTGTACATCCAGCGCCATCATTTGATATGACAGTTTGATGTAAGGAAGAACTACAGGTTACTTCAGCTTGGATTTCTCTGGGTAGCCAGGGGGCGAGTAATGCTGCTCAAGAACAGAACTTCCTTGTCTCAAGCCCCCAGGAGGAGCGCTGTGCTTTGAAGCAAATGTAATATAGTGGCCAAATGTTGGAAATTCAATTTCATGTGATGCCATGGGGCCCAAAGGATTTTTTTACCCCATAGACTTAAATTGTGAAAGAGACATCTTTGAATCAGCAGATACATCTTTTTAGAATTTCAAAACACCCACAAAACTACTATAAGACTTTGATTTTGTCTGTTCAATAACATTTGGAAAGCCTAGAAGAGGCACAATTTACGCTCTCATCATTTACAAATCTTTCTGTCTTGCTTTTCCTACTTCTACTTAAGCTTTGTGAGGCTTCATGAACCATTTTTGTACTTTCTAAGCCCAGTAGATGGTGCTTCTTTTTCCACAAAGGGTTGAAAAAACAATAAATTGCCATAAAATGGTTGCGATTGAGTGGGATCAACACGTTTTATAAAGCTTAATTTGGACATCAATCGTAAAACTACAAGTTATACCAACCAGATTGATCTCCCGAAGCAGGTCCTATTGTTGCAGCTAAATTTTAAAACTGATTTCCTCTCTACTGCTATGAGTTGTCATTTCAGCCTGAATTGATACAACCCTTCTTCCGTGGGTTAGGTTATCCAATCAAATCTGAACAATTTAATTAGAACCCTCTTTTAATCTGTCGCATTATGGAAGCTAAAAGCTCTGCCTGCATTTAGAGGATGCTCTTTTGTAAATGCAGCGCACGTTATTTGATGCTGCTACTGTCAATCAAAGAACATCCAACCACATTCATAGAGTCCCGATAAGGCAGATTAGCAGTTAAGTAGAGCATTTAATGTTTAATTTCCAATAAATGTTATTAACAATGCCGATAATGTCAGACGACAAAATTGGTCTAATTTGCATTTTCAAAATGCTATGATGCTCTTATAATATAAGAATTATATTTTTATATTTTGCGAACATGCTGGTTATACATCTGGTCCAAGGAGGAGTGGAGTGTGGAATGGCTGGCTCAAACTCACTGTACACCGTCCCTTTTTCAGTTCCGTATGAACATCAGCTTGCAGACTTATGGCAGGCAATCCATCACAGTCACCATCATTTTTGTCAGAGTTGCATTATCATTGCATGGTAATGCAGTTTAAAGTGCGTATTGATTTGAAAAGCCTGCTGTGCTTTTGCATGTGCTGGTGCTCTCGGGAGTGTCCCACAGTACATTTCAAACTTAAGAGCATGTTTAAAGAATTTATCAGTGAACTTGCTAAAATTAGTTAACTGAGAAATTTTTTATGCACAAGGAAATGTAGTCTAGATCTCGCCTCCATTTTAAAACTCATCCAGAAGTCTGGAGAAAGTGACATCTCTTTTTTTAAATGAGCACCTGTGTTCAAAAGTTTACTTTTTTGCCATTTGTGTCCTTTGTATTACCTACGATAAAGCAATAGTGAAACTGTTTCTGCAACCATCTTATAACACCTCGAGCTGCAGATTTAGTGTTTGTTCATGAACTACTGTAGCGTCAGAGTAATTAGCGACTTTTTCAGACTGCCAAGCCTGCTGGTTACAAACACTGAATGTACTGTAATGACTTACACCCCATTGCTGAAATGCACATGCACATGAGGCATACTGTGAACTGGAGGCAATAGCGCATGACAAATTGCCCTTATACATTTTGTACGTCATTGCAGTGAGTCTCACTGGAAATGAGTAATCGGCTTCCATATACATTTCACTATATACGAATCTACTATGAATTAATACATCGTTATGGACATATGATATAATTGACTTGGTTTTCACAAAATTTCATGTATCCAACTGTGCAGAAAACGTATTATAAGAGGCAAAAGCAAATCAAGCTGCAGGTGCCAAAGATTTTTTACAGTCCAATGTGGAGTTACAAGCATTAGGCTTCTGTCTCATGTTTTCTACTCAGACGGCCATTATGCATGAGCACCAGTATGACTGGCTGAGCATAGCTGACTCCATACACCCACTATGACTGTCCGTAATGTAACCCTTCACTATAGACACCTTGTAAGTTATTTGATGTAGTATAGAGAGACAAAATCCACATAGGGAACAGGTTGGGGTGGATGGAAAGGTCAAAAGCTGCTGTTCATGTCACATGAGGAAACCAAAAGCCAATGTTGACTAATTTTAATATAAAGTGATGTCCTCCTTCCTCATTGTAGAAATGTTCAGCCACATCTTACTGACTTTCAGAAGGAAAGAGAGTGAGTGGGTCCAGTTAACATAGCTTGACTAGCCTTGTTTGAAGTAAGTTAATGTTGTGTTCTCAGTTGTAACCTCGCTTTGCCTTAATTAAGTTGAAACTGACTGACTACTGACTACATTTTCAAAAAAAGCTTCCTCAACACCACAGAGACAACATAAAAGGGCTTAACAGTTTCCTCTTTCTCATAGCACTTACACTTTCTGACAAAGATAAATGGGTGAAAGGGGTTCGACCCTGCAGTGTGTTTAATAAATTAGATTAGACATTGATTAATTTGTTAGGTCAAATCACCAATAGCTTCATTAGATGACAGTCTCTTTGGACTATAAATTATTCATATTCATCACTAGCATTCAGGATTTAAAATTGCACTGGAGGATGGAAGTTGATGACAGTGTCAACTCCGTCATAAAACTGCATGTTTAGCAAAACATTACTGGACAAGCAGCTACATAACCAACGCGCCATAATTCAGTCAGCGGTAAACCTAAGGAGGGCCAGTCATTAAGCCTGTAGTCCACTGCTGGGAGGCTGGTGGAGGGAAGCAGAGCCAACAGAATCCTGGACGGCTTTTCGGTTTAGTTGCTTTAGCATCAGTCCCCGGGTGGCACGCTGCAGTTGTGCCTTTTGAATATGTATGTGAGTTATTGGTCCTGGGGGAGCCACTATATATCCGAAGAGCGGTGGACGGGTGACAATGGGGGCCCAGTCGTCTTTTTCCTTTATCTGGGCCTGTCTGCCTCCTGATGTATCTCTCAGCACAACTTGTTCAGATTGCCTCATCTATCATTGGCCTCAGATATGAAAATGTGGATCCCTGCATCGGGGCCCAGTCACATTGTTACAAGTGCAATCTGGAGGCATCATGGGGGAGGCCCTCCTCCAAAGTTAGGGAGGGGGGGGTGTATTGGGGAAAAAGACAGCCACGGGGAGAAGGAAGGAGCTACTGTGTATGTCTTCATTTTTTTTATGGCACTAGTCTGCAGTCTTTTTGTTTGTTTTTTAAAGAGACAGTCACCTTTCCCATATTGAAGTAAGTAATGAAGAATATTGCAGCCTTATCAGTCGACTATTATTTTTTTATGAGCTCATTGTATTTGTGAAACCACTTGTTTATCACTCACTTTATGTGTGGAGTTTAAAACTAATAAGTACACAATGATTCAGTTACTGTCTATTTTCAAGGACATATGGCCAGCAGCATGGCGGCAATCAACACTGCGGTGTTGCTGTGAAATTAAAGACGTGTTTATGACTATGCTCCCATGCCAAATCTCTTATACCCCGCATTTGTTTATTGGCTTCCCTTAATAATGTGTGAAGGGGGATCTTAATTAGATTAGGCTTAATAAAGGAGTAACCAATTTGCATTACACAAGGTCATTCATTATCTCCTCACATACTTGGAAGGCCAGGTTATCTGTTGGTAAAACTTAGTCCGATGACGTACTGTACACACAACTCTGGACTTGGCTCAAATGGTCTATGTTTATGTGAATGGCACTGTGCCTTGGAGAGGAAATACTTTGTTTTTATGGGGCCAAAGACACTGTTAAGTAAATAAGTATGACCCTCAGGTCTAAGTTGGACTGCACAAAGACAGAAAGCAGCATCCACAGAAACTGTGTAGGAAAAAGAGTTTAAAGATTTCAGTTCGACTGGCACACTATATACAGATACAGGAGAAAGGCTATAAATGCCTTAATTTTATACTTGAGTGCCTCAGGACCTATATAATATATCTCAGAACGGGATAATCTTCAGGGAATGGAGAGGGTCGCAGCAGTATCTGACAAATTATGTTAACTACAGCTCGCTTTACCATTTTGGTTTAAGGCAATAAATGTTATTTTGAGAGGCGTCTGTCCGTTTACTCTCAATATTTACAATGAAAGGGATAAAATAAATGACTTTACAATGTTATATATTAAAAAGAGTGATTTGAAATTATATTAAAATACAAAATCCTGTTACTGAAGGTGAGGCTGAGATAACAGCGGCTACTCTGCTAAGATCGTTAACTTCAGCTTGGCTCTTTTCTCCACCTTGATTAAATTTAGCTAGTGCCTCATTTAGTTGCGTGGAAATCACCAAGTTATCAGTTCAATCAAGAGGACTTAATTGAAAGAGATCCTTCAAGAGAAATTCAAGTAATTCATTAACATATGAGTCTTTAGTAATTGGACAACATTGTTGCGTCATATTTTAAAGGGGGCAGCATTTACCTTGGAAATTAGTTAAAGCTTGGAACTAGTTCATACCCTATTGACTGTATTACAATAAGATGGAATATCATTATTTCATAGGGAAGTGGGGTTTGCTCTAGCCAGGTTAGCCACTGTCAGCAATACAATTTGATAAAAATGCATTACATGGTGTTATGCAAATGCAAACACAGTGGCAACTATGGAAACTGTTTGGAAAAGGAAACCCCCTTAAAAATACTTGGCACGTAATTGGATTGTCGAACACTGTCTATCACGGCTTACTGCAACCAATCAGATCAACTGACTGATGACATGAAGAGCACTACTTGAAATGCTAAAAACAATTAGCATATGTAGAGAACGGATGTTACGGAGACAATGGATGTTACGTAAAAACACATCACAGTTAGATGAATTGAACATCCCAGTAATCCTTAAGATGGTCTCCAAAAAGCTAACCCTAAAAAAATGTTTATTAACATAATTTATCTACAAGTGTTTGCAAGATCACTGAAAAACAGAGACAGATAGAAGATGTAAGGCGGACTAGAGACAGAGTTGGCAAATGCAACCACCTTTTTAAGGAAACATAAAAAACGGGGGATCTGCTCATGTATTTAATGTACACAACAAAACACCGACATAACACAGACATGGAACAACGCCTGCGTGCTAGTTCAGGCAGGCAACTCAAGCTGCCCTGCTAAATAAACATGACATGCTACACTCCTTTCCAAGAACCGCCATCTTAACGTGGTGGAGGGGAGCTGTGTTGTTGGGAGAAATAGCAGTAGCTCCTGGTAGGGTCTCCCAACGCAAAGTGGTCCCAGGGGAGGGGCCAGACTAAGAGCGATTCAAAGACCCCTATGAAGTGAACCCATGGAGATCTGTGTACCTTACCCAGCACTTATAAACCAGGGCTCCCTCCTGGAGCCAGACCCGGGAGGGGAGCACGCAGGCGAGTGTCTGGTGGCCGGACCTTTGTCCACGGGGCCCGGCTGGGCTTAGCCCAACAAAAACAACATGGATTCGCCAACCTGTGGGCCCACCACCTGCAGGATTACGCATAGGGTTTGGGTGCAATGTGAGCCGGGCAGCAGGCAAAGGGTACCTGGGCATGCTGAACCCCGGCTTCTACTACAACACACCCTCTTAATTTGGCAGCCTATTTATCTGTAAAATCCCCCAGCTCTCACTTTGCCTGTTAGTGCTGCTGCTGTCCTGTGTCTGTATTGCTGCCTGCTTTCTCAGGCAGAGAACACAACACATAGCCATTAATGTCTAAACCGCTGGCAACAAAAGTGAGTACACCCATAATGGAAAATTTCCAAATTGTGCCCAATTAGCCATTTTCCCTCCCCAGTGTCATGTGACTCATTATAACGTCTCAGGTGTGAATGAGGAGCAGGTGTTAAATTTGATGTTATCTCTCTCACATTCTCTCATTCTGGTCACTGGAAGTTCAACATGGCACCTCGTGGCAAAGAACTCTCTGAGGATCTGAAGAAAAAAAAAAGGAATTGTTTCTTTACATAAACAAGGCTATAAGAAGACTGCCAACACCCTGAAACTGAGCTGCAGCACAGTGGCCAAGACCATACAGAGGTTTACCAGGAAAGGTTCCCTCGCCATGCTCGACCATAGAAGTTGAGTGCAGATGCTCAGCGTCATATCAAGAGGTTGTCTTTGGAAAATAGACGTATGAGTGCTGCCAGCTTTGCTGCAGAGGTTGAAGAAGTGGGGGTTCAGACCATATTCCGCACACTGCATCAAAGTGGTCTGCATGGCTGTCGTCCAAGAAGGAAACCTCTTTTAAAGATGATGCACAAGAAAGCCCGCAAACACTTCGTTGAAGACAAGCAAACTGTTTACTGGAACCATGTCCTGTGGTTTGATGAGACCAAGATAAACTTCAGATGGTGTCAACCAGGTGAGGGGTACAAAGACAAGTGTTTCTTACCTACAGTCATTCATGGTGGTGGGAGAGTCATGGTCTGGGGCTGCATGAGTGCTGCCGGCACTGTGGAGCTACTGTTCAATGAGGGAACCATGAATGCCAACATGTACTGTGACATTTTGAAGCAGAGCATGATCCCTTCCCTTCCAAAACTGGGCTGCAGGGTAGTATTCCAACATGATAACGACCCTAAACACAACTCCAAAACAACCACTGCCTTGCTAAAGAAGCTGAGGGTAAAGGTGATGGGCTGGCCAAGCATGTCTCCTGACCTAAACGCTATTGACCATCTGTTGGGCATCGTCAAGTGGAAGGTGGAGGAGCGCGAGGTCTCTAACATTCAACAGCTCCGTGATGCCGTCATGGAGGAGTGGAAGAGGATTCCAGTTGCAACCTGTGAAGCTCTGGTGAACTCCATGCCCAACAGGGTTAACCTGTTAAGGAGCTCCCATTGTGTTTTAAGTGAACAGTCCCCTCTCCATGTCTTCACACACACCTTAATCACACCTGTAGCTGCCAGTAGCTCCTAACAGTGTTTCGCACACAAATGCATCACATAAAGCCTGAAAAGATTGATTTTCATGTGAGCTCATTATCCTGCCATTCTCGTGTGATCTTGCAAGAATCCAGCTGCTGTGCAAGGTCAATGGTTAACTGAATAGCTAGCTTTCACAACACTCCTGCTTTAGCTGTTCAGTTGGCTGTCTCTCAGTTGATGCAGAATGTGGCCCACAGATTTTAGAGCCGGAGCACAGTAACTGCAGCCTGGGCAACAATATAAAGCTATAATGTAGAACTACACAGACTGAGGGCAAGTACATGCTCACAGGCTTTTGATGTTTTAACATTTGCTGTATTTTGCACTTGAAACACGCCTATACACAGGCCTTCATTGATGAGTGCACACATTGCTAGCGATTAGGTCGTTGTATTGACTATTCCCTAATGATGTCTAAAGGAGAGATCTGAGGTCTGGAGCTGTCGAGATTGTCATGAAACACAGCTGAGGTGAAAGCAATGAACAGGGGAGGAGACCTGTGTGCTAATCCCACAATCAACAGCGTCTCCACGGAGGGGTTTAGCATAAAAGCAACAGCTGCAGCGATGCGCCGGTCACCCAGCAGAAACCCCAGGTCATCTGGCAGCGGTTTAATCAACATCCAAATCACAGCAGCTCAATTGAGCAGATTAAAGTCAATATTTCCTTTCTTTTTCCCTTCTCGCCCGTGCTTGCTGGCAGTCTTTCACACCCGCACATTTAAGACTGACATTGCATAAGATGGAGTAGGGTCTAATGGATCTTTCATAAAGGCTGTAGATGTTATCCACGTTGAGTGGATTTGTCATTGGAGACCCTCCTTAGAAAATCTGTGAGGCCTTTTAGCTGTCTGGATGTGGAAATTGAAGCGAACATTCAGTGCAATCACCTAAAGCAACATTTCTTAGAATGGTTGTTTTGTTTTTTAATGTGATTTAGTGCCACTAGGGTGCAATTCACTGATATACTGCTGATGTCATTATGAAACCCTGCACATGTGCATTTGTTATGATTACATAACTTGTAGTCAAAAGTAAGTCTACAACTTTGCTGCCACAGCCAGACATAAAGCAAGTGCAGCAACACGGGACATAGCAAGACAACTGAAATTACTTACGAGTCCAACAGCAAGAAAAACCGTCCATGATTAAGTTGTGTCCGGGGACCTCTTGATTGGTCACTTTCTGTAAGTAGGTTCCTCTGTAAGTGCCCTTGACTCAGCCATGGTATCTGTAAAAGCTGCTGAATCTGGTTCCGTTGCCTGCTCACCCAGCTCCAGTTCAGACATCGCACCGGCTACACTGCCTGTCAGGATTCATCCCCATCCCAGACCTGAAAACCTCCTCCTCCCAGCTGTTCAAAGCCCCTGTGATAAAGACCAACACTCTCCGGCTTCTCTGAGCTTCCAGGCCTGAACGAACTGCGCTGACATCAGCTAAAGTTAGTAGCAGTTAGCTTAACTTATAAACAAGCAAAGCCTTCTATCTATCAGAAAACTCCATAAAACAAAATGCAGAGCAGCCAAAGGACATCAGAGGAAAAGTTAGAAAATTTCATCCAAATTCATTCTCATGGCAGTTTAGTTTGTACTTGCTCACCAAAGTTAGCCTACCAAGTGCAAGAACAGGTGCTTGAGGCGCAGAATGGGAATGACAGAGACAACACTTTCCTTATTACTAGTCAGTGAAGAATCAAAAGATTTTGAAGCTGATATTTTAAGGTAAAACAGTCATTCAATGTTGCTTTAAATCTCTGATTAACCCTTTATTGATGACTTCCTAATGCTAACCACCTCCATGGCTCTATGAAATTATAGAAGAAAAGGGTTCATATCTGTCCAGATAATAAATATAACATACAATTTCACTTCTACTACATGGATCAAACTGTATAAACAATAGCCAGGATGCCAATTATGGTATGACTTGTCACTTAGTGCTGCACAGTGTCAATGCCTGTGTGACTTAGGAAAAGGGGAATTAATGTATAATTCATGTACAAATAAACCTTTCAATACAAAGACAAATTTGTACCAGCGTCACCATGGTAAAAGATTGACACAATGGGTACGAGTACCTCCCTCGTGAGTGCGCTTTCTGACAAACTTTCTCCTGCCTTTCCAATTATAATGACTTTGGATCCAGTACTGCACTGGATGTCAAATGATATCTCAGTGGCTCATCTCCTCTCTGGAGACTCGTCGCTGGTGTAAATAAGGCTTGTTTTGGGACGTTCCTCCACACTGTCGTGTGTTTGGTGTTGTGGTTGCAATTATGGCCTGAAAATATGTTGTTTTCTTGTTGTTTTTTCAATATCCACATTATTTCCCTTAAAAAATGTGTTTCCTGGCTCCATATTTTAGGCTGTCTATGATAAAAAAAAAAAAAAAATTGCAGAGAGTGGTATGTGTATGTGTGTGCTGCTGTTACACCATTAGACTAAGATCTGTCTTCTCTTTCTGCCATTTCCCATCTCCTTAACATAAACCTTTTTTCACCTATGCAGTTTCATTCTCTCTGTCAAATGCACCTCTGTTGCTGATTTCCTTACTGTTTTTTTTACAAGTTTTCTTCTACCTTTAGTGTCTTCATCTCTTTGCTAGTAATTGCATTTATGTACTTCTAATTAGATTTTTAGTGAAAAGTTTAATTCAAACCATCCATCCATTGCAAAACTTTCATTAACAGCGTATTTAATATGCTTTCCCTCTAATATTCACTCTTGTACCACATTAATAACTTTGCAGTTATTGTATGACTCAAGGGATGGCAATATCTCAACAACTATCGGATGGATTGGCATTAAAATTGCTGGATAAACGGTGATGGTCTTCAGAGGATGAAGACTGGCCTTGGTGATCAACTCTCTTAATTTTTCACAGTCTGTCACCTTCTATGCTATAAGGAACTCTGTCCAGTAGTAACATATGGAAGTAGTTAACCCAGACTTTTTTCTTTTTCCTATCCTTAACCAAAAATAAATCATTACTAGTTGGAAAAGTAACTGTGCAACCAGCTCAAGCGGACCTTCTTTTTTTTTTTTTTTTTTAAGAAAAAAATGAAAACGCTTTTTTCTGATACATTTTATTTTATCAGCAGGACACCCAGCAACCTAACACAGGCTAGATTTGGCCTCCTTGTCCAACAAGATCTCCAACCTAAACAACAGAATAGACCATTTATCAATATCACCTTATAATGACTCAGATGAGCGTTTGTCAAAGTGAAACATAAGTGACAAAAAGGCTGCAGTTTCAGTTAATTTATTATGAAAAACCACTGACCAGGTTTAGGGATAAACATTTCCTGGTTAGGTGATATAAAAGACGTGACTACCTAAGTAATGAAAAAAAACATGAGTTACGTAAGAAAAATTTTTTTGTTTTCACATGGAACAGGAACCCTGTTCTCCTGGGTGAAAGTCTGCTGTTTGTTCGACCCATACACCTGTGATGTGACGTTTCTGTTTCTGCTTACCTCAGTTGTTGTCCATCAGAGCCTTGTATCGAGGTGAGAGCGACAGCCTCTGACTAGTTAGCACTGATGAAATGCAGCCCAGATACATGAATAGAAGTTGAAATGTAAGTGTTCTGGGTGATTACAGTGCTGCTTAGGACAAAGGGGATCTGCATCGGGCATTGTAATGAGTCTCATCACCAGAAAAGGCGCAGCATGGGGGACAAGGCGAAGTAGAAATCACAGTTTAGAGCCAGAGACAGATCCAATTCCCTTACCCTGTGTAATTACTGCGGATCAGGCTTTATCAGTGGCAGACATCAGCCCTGGGATCTCAGCGAAAATGAGCAAAGAAATGTTCAAGGGAAGCGAGAGGAGGGCGGAGAGAGCACTTTTAAAAAACACCGGCTAATGTTGAATGAGGGATTATCAGGTGTACGTCAAATATCGTGCTTCAAACAGAGCGGATAGGTAAGCCCCGAGAATTAAAGGGAGGCTGGCTAGTCCGCCGGCCC
>CAFUXE010000395.1:1097205-1112992 GCA_903364295.1 Serranus cabrilla
TATCAGGTGTACGTCAAATATCGTGCTTCAAACAGAGCAGATAGGTAAGCCCTGAGAATTAAAGGGAGGCTGGCTAGTCCGCCGGCCCTTATCTTTTGTCATATGGGTTTTCTCAGAAGGACTGCTTTGATTGTAAGCTAAGGGTTGTCCAAATGCTTGTATTTCTTTTTAGAGTTGATGAGATACAGTGGATCAAAGGATCACATGAGGAAGATATTCAAATGCAACGTACTTCTGAGAGATTCTTGATAATATTCCCTTGCTCACATGAATTTAAAATTGGATAACTATTAATGCTCACCAAAAGGGATACTTAACAAATTATCAAATATGATAACACATCAATATGGTACATTCAGTCGCACAATATATTAACACAACTCATAATTACTGATGCTGTTTTTGTGGCTTTCATCAAACACTTCCACTGAAACTAATTGGCTGTTCAATTTCTGTAAGGCCACTGGCAGCAGGGGTACAGTGAATAGTAGGGGAGTGGCCATGGGTTTCACTATGAAGCATTGAAAAGCCTTTATAAAGCACAGAATCAGCACATGGCCCTCTAGTCTCACTAATCACTATTCTCTCCTAAGCATACAAAACCACAGGGCTTGAGAGCAATTCACAGCAGTCAAATGAATGCATTAATGAATATTACATTTTCAGAGCTACCAGGGGTTGTCCTGGATCTTACACCAGGATGTGATATCTAGGAGTTATCAAAAGTTGTGGCTTGCTGTGGTGTGATGAAGCTTGTGAATCATGAAAGCAATAGCAAAAGCATGTACTTCGAACACAGGTGATCTAAGATTTCACACCTCTTGGGCAGATTTTTCTTATGGTTTAACTTCCACTCAACCGTCCCCTCCATATATAATTTTTTTGTCTGCATGTATTAGGGGGGCAGGGGGCTTTAAAGGGGAGATAGCAGGGAAACACCATATGCCACATACAAGAGATTGGGGCTGGCATGGGTGTGCATCAAGCCTTGCTTGTGCCTCATAAGTTGTTTTTGGGGTTGATAACATTTGTTACACATATTTGGTACTAAATGTAACCATTTATGGCTCTTGAAATGTGATAATTAGTGTAAGAAATCCCTCCAAAATACCACATTATGACAGTTTGGAAATGTATGTAAGAATTACAATGTTTGACAACTGTATGCAGAACCAGAATGTGCAGAAATACCTACATGCAATGGAGGAATAACATGTTTGTACTGCCTGAGAAAAACGGCATGGGATTAGTATAAAGTGGGCAATCTGTAAAAGGGACTGGGTACCCACACATACAATCTACCTGAGCTTTGCATCAATGCCTTCAGACAGAACACACACCAGTTTATACAAATGTATGACTTCCAAAGGCAATATCATTTTAATATCAAGCACACCTTATTGTGCAAGTTCCCTTCACATGCATATTTGCTTTTATGGAGAGCAAAATGCATAAGACAGAAGATAAGATGCTAATAATAGACAGTAGGCTATAAGCTATTGTGGCACTATGTTATAGATGAATGGATGGAAATGGTTGCCTCCCATTTTATTTGTATTGTTTCAGTCACTTGCTATTGAGATTACTGCTGTTGTCTATTTTGCTATAGGATGCAGGATAATATAGGTTTCGCCAGCAGAGGGCGCTCTGTACAGAAGGTATCAGTAGCTGACACAATGGTAAAAGAAGTAGAGTCAGTACGTGATGAGAGAGTATGCAGACGAGGCATCGTGCGCTACATGTTAACCTGCATTTGTGCTGTTTTTACAGGTAAGCTTGGCGGTAAATCATATAAAAGTAAAAGACAACAGTAGTAGATGAATCATAAGTGCCTAAGAGTATAACACATGTCGAGTAAAAAGAGTAAATTGACAAGCTCGTGAGTTTGTAACGGCAACTCGCCGCATTGTGGGTCTAAGATGGTGGTTTCGTCGTTCGTGGCGACTGTGGTAATGAACCAGTGAACAGTTTGAGGTCAGTCAGAGTTTAAATATAAGTTAACTGCTGAGAGATTCATATAACACCCGCAGAAGTATGAGTTTATGGTCAAAACCTATGTTGGGGGGAGTGAATGTGTCATGTCAGTGTTAAAGTAACTGCTAAGTTAAGAGTAGCGTTAAGCTAGGTGTAAGGCTAAGCTAAGAGTACAAGTGTGGTCCGATATCAGCGCTTTTTCCGTTATTCAGCCGTGACAGGAGTCCATATTGTCCACACATGTAGATATGGTTAAAGCTGCACTATGTAATTTTTACTGAAAGAGAAATGTTGTAAGATACTGTGTTTATTTCATTCATGGTTACAAATACCATTGAAATACATTCAAATACATCAGGTTCAATCGGAAGTTAGTTGAAGGAATATGTTTAATGAAAGGATAAAAACAGTGTTTAAAAGCAATGGTTGAAAACACTTAAAAACATAGTTTTGAGTTCATTGAGGAAATAGTTCAGACCTTAAGAGACATTTTGTGATTTTGTCAGTTCATAAGGAAGATGTATGTGGATAAAACTTTAAGAATATGGTGAATGTGTATGTTTCAGAACTATTGTGATGTTGTGTTCTGGTTGTGGTGCAATGGTAAACGAAGTAGAGTCAGTACGTGATGAGAGAGTATGCAGACGAGGCATTGTGCGCTACATGTTAACCTGCATTTGTGCTGTTTTTACAGAGTTCCTGTAAAAATAAATATGCTGCAAGGGAGATGAGTTGGCCCATCCTTTTCTGCAGTGTAACACTATTAATCATGTAAATAGTAGCTTTACCTGCTGTATATTGTTTTGTGGCACCTGACAACTACGTCTTTTTCAGTACAACAGAAAGTCACATAAATGCATTTTTGTTTAAGAAATAGAAAAGTCATCACTTTTCCCTGTTCAAACTGAGTGCAACATTGAATATTTAAGTTGTATGTATCCATTTTTACTGTCAACGCTTTTGTTTCTTTCAGAAGGTGAATATGGAAACACAGAATTTTTGACAAGAAAATATGTAATAATAAGCCTCATATTGGCTTCAGATAAAATTTTAAGTACGTATATTTGCACAAAACAAAAACTGGGCACATCAGTTACTGTGAGGGTGGCCTCCCAACGACCAGGATGGACAGGAGAAACTAATACTACAAAGAAAACCTCTGGTCACCATACTGCTGTTTAAATACATACTTAACAAGGCAATCAGAGATGGCAGACTTCACCCCACAGCGCCTTCTGTTGACCAGAGGATGTATATGCAGCAAAATTCACAATGCAGTCTTTGAAAAAACGTTTTATAGAAAAAGGACATTTAAATTCCCTTAAATAATTTCCTCCTGCTGTGAGTATATGACATAGCTAGGTAGCTAGTGTTAGTGAGTTTGTCACATTGCAGGCAAAGTAAGGGATGGACAGATTCCATCATGGTGCCTGACTCTGCCTACCCCTCTTGGCTAACCAAAAAAAATGAACAAAGAGGTGGAGCTGAGGTGGGCCATATGTAGTGACTAGCCACCTGAGACAGCATCCACCTGTCACTCAAAGTGTCCATGCCCTTAATAATGCATGTGCCTAAATCTATACTGTATATATTCATTGGGTAAGTAGTATAAACATTGTCATAAAGGGGAAACAGATACTATGGAGACCAAAATCTTCTCAATAGTCTCAAGTGGCAGTTCGAGGAACTGCAGTTTTTGGGACTTTTGTACAGGTTTCAATGGTCTCAGAGGTTCTTTTTAATTATATTATTTCCCCCATTAACGGCAATCATTAGGTGTGATACAATGTACCCAGAGCCAGTTAGCCATCCTGAGTCACCACAGTTTTGTCAGTTGCAGCTTGTGCATATATACTTTAGTACAACTGTTCTTTTCCCTTTTTGTTATTTTCACATTCACTACCCTAAAACTGGAAAGTCCGCTGTGCTGGCAAATATAAATTTGAACATGACTGTAAATATAATGCCTCTTTGGAAAGCATGAGACCAGTGGACACATCTCTTGTTTGTATGTGCATGAGTGATTTCAGCATGATGCTATGCCACACCATGCGACTTCCTTGCTGTGTTACCAGTTGTCCGGGACCATTCATTTTCACTCCATAATAGAAAGCCATGCTAATGAATATGAATTGAAACATCTGCAAATTCAGCCCTGCCTCATATTGTCCTTTTTTTTCCTCTTGGCAGTGACAACATTTCCTCGAGCTCTTGGTTTACTGCCATGAAGCTGGGTCTGCTGCGCTGGGGGCTTCATATGCTGAGAAGGTCACGTCTCCTGATGATGGCTTTCATTGTCCTTCAGCAGCTCCTCTGACACTAATCTAGATGCATCAGTTTTAACTGCATTCCTCCACTGCAACATGCATCCGTGGAGAACAATCAATCCATCCTGTAATTTCATCAGGATCTCTTTCTGCTGCCGCCCCCCCATCTCCTTGTCACCTTCCCAAAGTGTGAGACAGGCCATTTATCAACATTCCCATTGAGCATGGGTATTTAAAAGTTGTTTTTAGAATGTATTGGCTGGAATGCCACGTGGGAATTGTGACACAATGGTGGTCAATGGATTTATAATGACTCTGTGTAAAGGCGTGACATAAATATCACTCCAACCCCCCTGTACATGATAGGTTATTCTTTTAGCCACGTGAATCCAATAAATCAAACAGAAGGTATGAAATGGCTGAATGCAGTATGCCTCACAATGAAGTATACGTCACGCTTTTCTTTCAGAAACTTTCCCGTAACAGAAAGTGGAATTAAAACCCACATTTTTCTTGACAGAGGTGTGCTTGTTTCCACAAAATATGCTGAATTTTTGTCCTCTTTGTTTCTCCCCTCAGACCCCCTCCCTCCCTCTTTGTCATGTGAAGCACACTCCAGCTCTTCTGCATGTTTACCAATGACAAATGGAGGACTCTGGTCTTCAGGGGCAAGAAGAGGAATCAGGTGTACTAAGGCTGCAGGCCTATAGGCTCCAGTGGCTTTAAGCCCAGGGGCCACCAGCAAAGGAGCGCTGTGATAAGTCTGGGCTGAAGAATGAATACGTTCACATGGGATGGGCAGTCTGGAGACAATTGACTGTATTGTTTTCTGCAGCCTGCTGTTGCATCACAATGCACATTAGCAGCACACACTTGAAAATGGATTAGCTATGGAAGACTTTTTAAGTCTCAAGTCTTAGTGGTAAAAAGAAATTCCCAGTGTCCAGTCCACCAAAAAGGCAGAATTTCAATTATAAAATGTACTTGGTTCTGTAAATAACACAAAAATGTTAAGGATAAAAGAAAAGAAAAATGGAAACAAGTATTGTCGTCACAGTATGTCATTTAAACAACTTTTTAATACTTTCAGGGAGTAATTGTTTTTGACCTGTACATTCTTTGTGCTGCCTTGAAAGCTACTATAGCTTATTTGCATATGATGACATGCATCAGATATGACATCTCTGTTAAGTCATGTATTTTCATAGTCTCAGCCTCTCCCCAGGGAGGCAGGGTACACCCAGCACAGGTTGCCAGACAGACAATCGCTCATCCTCACATTCACCAACAGAAGATTTCGGTTAAAACTTCTCACAACTTGGTAAATTTAGCCTTGCTAAATTCTGTATCCAACCATTTGAACCATATTTTAAATCCAGCTAGTTTAATTGGTTACATCTTCAACAAGATGAAAAATATAGTAATCTTGATGTTGCAGCACATATCTCACTTATATAATAATTGGCCTAAAACTGAACCTTGAGGAACCCCGAAAGTGTTCTTGAATAATTATGTTGATCCATATTTTCTAGGAGTGTCCTTAAGTTTTCAAGCTAGCAAGTAGGAAGCCATGATCACTGTTCTTTCTATTTGTTCCTTCAGTCAAATATTTGTAAGACCAGTTAATTACCTCCGCCAAGGAGTTTGTTTTCACTGGCATGTGTCTGTTTGTGTACAAAATAATTTGAAGCATACTGCACAGATTTGAATGCAATTTTCGGACGTGTGTATTGGGACAAGAAACAGATTATTAGATTTTGGTGATGGGTGATCCGGACCATCTGGAATTTCTATTACAATTTATGTTGTGTCAGTGACCATATTGCCTTCACTAAATGCCACCATCTAGTGGATTAAATATTTAAATGCCAGTGTACTCTCAAAATACATGCTTTCAATATAATCCTTCAATTGTGCACTTTGATATTGTGTAACTGACCTTATCGCTGGTGGTGGAGGTCTGCGCTCTCCGACTTTTCTAGTTTATTGATGTGGACACACAAAGAAGTAGACAAAATCACATGAACACCTCACAAAATAGGACTAGAGAGATTTACTAGCCATACCGCCACTGCTACAAAGCTGAAACACGTTAGGTTTAATGCCAATTAGCAGCCTTTTTCAGCAGTGAAAGAGGTTGAGTCATTAGTGCTTTGATATTGGGCTTTTCAAAGCTCCTTGAGGCAATGCACACAGCTCTAAAGAGGGCAAATGATCTGTGTCTATATTATAGTGACATCAGTTACACTCCAAATTGTTACTGTAAAAATACAGGCACTTTCCAACAGTAGCGGCCCGTTAACCACTTAAAATCCACATTTGCAGCCTGATGTCACAAAATTCCTTGAAATTACCATGTTTTTTATTTATTTTTTTACCAAATTACCTGCTAGTGGCATGTAATGTGTGGAACGCAATGTAAAGTCAATGGGAATCCTATTCATGCGGTGCACACATATTCCCTGGTATAACATCATTACTCGGTGATGTTGTAGTAGACTTTTAATGTAACTTTTGTTGTTTACGTAACTTGCGTGGCTTCACTTCACAGGCACAGGCATTTCCTGTATATTTATGAACTTGTTTTGCCTTTTATACTGCTTTACCAGGAAGCGTTTTGCCAGAAACGTACGTCAGTGGTTTTGTAGCACAAATTCACTGAAGCTGCAGCCTTTTTTCCACCCGTGAACCATACATGTATGTATATTAACATGTGTAATACTTTTAGAACGCTCAGGGAATACGTGTGCCCAGCACGAAAAGGATCCCCATTGACTTTGCAATTACATTATTTCTGTGATGCCTGCATGTATTTTCCAGCACGTAATTCAGTGTACAAAAAATTTGGTAATTTCCCATATTTTTGTGAGATCAGGTTGACCTACGTGTTCGTTTGAACAGCTGTAGTTAAGTTTGTGTTTCAGCCGCATGCTAGCAGAACTAGGAAATATCACTACAGACAACTGCTAATTACTAAAAGCATAGTATACAAGCCAATGCATTTCTTTACTTGGAATAAAGGACTGACTGAATGTTGTTTGACTACTTTGCAGACTCTCATAACTGCTGCAGACAAAGTGGCTCCTTTACTGATGTATTTAACATGACATAATTTGCCCAACTACTTCTGGAGCAAGGCCTTTTATACTGGAAAATTGTTATGAAAGTTTTTACGTTTCACAATTCTAAAGCTTAGTAAATTATTCTTTCCGGGCATGTAAGGTATTTTCTCAGCATGTTGCCAGTGTGGATTGGTGATAAAATAAGTAAGTCTCACTTATAATGAAGTATGGCAGTTGATTTTACAGCTCAGAAAGATTGTGGACCTCATGTATGCCCCAGACATCTCTGCTGGCCAGATAGCCTATCAAAGGTTCCGATACAGGACTGTTTTTGCATTTTAGATTGCAGGCCTTTTGAGATAACCCACTTCAGCTTAAACACCATTATTTAAGACATTATCCAGAGCCCATCCACTTTGAACCACTCATCCTGTATACATTACAATTTTAAAACAAACACATTTATTTCAAACTGTTACAGATAACATCAATGTATGAGTGACCTCAGCTTTTACAGCTTTGATGCTGGTAATGTCTTCCCAACAGTTATTATTGAAAGGGACACACAGTTTGTCTTAGGCAACTACAATAATAACATCAGACATGAGTTCACATATTGACTTTTTTCCGCCCTCATACTACACTGTGTAATCAAGCTTTTATCTAACCTCTTGATTTAGAGTGTTGTGGTTTTCAGGCAGTTTTTTTGATCAACTTTGAGAGAGGGCAGAAACCCAGCAGGGTAAAGTCTGTTTTCAAGAGGACGGAGATGATCATCAAGAACAAGTCCTCAAAACTTAACCCTCATGTTTCCACTCCATGCAAAAACATTATGGACTTAAATGGGTTTTATTTATGTACAGGCATAATGTTACTACAGGGCAGGTCCCCCATGCCATCAGTAGATGTTTAAATAGTCTCAACGCAAATATTTCTGCACCCGTATGCTTACATATTGTTACTTGTCCAATATGAAGCACACCCACATAGCATTATTTATTAACCTTTATTTTTATTGAGTTGTTTCATCTCAAAAAAAGAAAACACTGTTCAACTGAGATGAATTAAGGCAGCAGAAGAAGTGAACCATGCTGTATTGAAGGCAGCTGGCTGAAGGTCAGTCCTGGATGGTTAATACTATAATTGGGGGAAAAATTGAAAGGAATACAAATCTGAGTTTAATTCTCTATGTACCCTGGAACTTTCTATTTCTATTTAGACAGTATGTTTGTGTGTTGTGTTAGAAGGAATACAGCTGGAGAAGTGTTGTCTGTTTTGGCTTTGTTCAATAGAAAATGAAGCAGACACCACTGTTTAAGCCTTTTCCCAGACAGTCTGTGGACTTGGTGAGCCTCTCGGCTGGTTTAAAAATTAAGCGAGTAAACAAAGTTCTGTTGTGCCATATAAATGATGAACAACAAAGTGTCTTTACTGAAGCCATGTTCCCTTTTGCTATATTAATGTGAGGCAACTGGCCTAGACAACAGTCAGAGGGTCTCCCTCATCCCTCTTGACCCCAAAGCCTGCTGGCCTAGCAGACAACTGGTAAACCAAGAAAAATGGTTACCACCACCGCAGCTAGACTGTAAAAACAAAGTGACATTTCTTCAACATCATTTTATCCTACATTATTAATTTATGATGAAAATCAACCATTTGCACGAATCAGATCTTGTAAAATACAATTTAAAATTCTGTGCTCTACAGCACACCTGGGAAGCCATGAATGAATTGTCTGAGACCAACAGTCACATGACAAATAGATTTACACAGGAAAATGGAGTTTGCCTCCCATGTGAAAACAAAAGTAAACTTTTTTTATGTTATTTAACGGTAAGGGTTAGGGTTATTCCATAAGATTTAACCAGGAAGTTTTTTGCTCTAAACCCAGGTCAGTAGTTTTGTAGTCTGAATTCACAGAAACTGCAGCTTTCTTTTTTTTTCTTTTTTTTTTTTTTACAACAGCGGACCGTACGTCTGTATAATGACGTGTGTCATTGGATTAAGATCAAGTAAACAAACATGACATTTTCCTGGTTTTTAGTTCAGGAGGACTTTCTGTCAATGGCAAAATTATATTTAAAAAAAAAATTAATTCGAGCCTTTTGCCTATCAGATGTTGTATTTGACAACTTGGGACTTTGGGACAATTCTGGTGCAATAGTTTTCCGTAAAAGGTAAAATAAGACTGCAATGTACTGTATAAATACAGTATTCACATGTAACTAGAGATTACAGTTGGAAGACTTTTAAATCACAGTGTATGAAAAGCAACCCTGCTGTCCGCTTTTTTTGTCTATATGAAAGAACATTTGTTAGAGAGTAAACATGTTTTCCCCAGTAATGTTGGATAATGTCAGGTGAGGGTTATTTGGCTTTTGAATGGCACTTTGCCTTCACATCCATCTTCAACAGCCTCACATAAGACAGCAGCATCATTTGTGAAATCAACTATTGAAGATTCTACTTATCTCAAATGAGGTATAAACATGTACTCAAGGACGGAAGCAAATAAAAACACCCCCATGTTTTTCTTCTACTGTCCCCAGCAACATTTATTTGTGAACTTGAGAATAATTGCACCATTTCATTTAATGTTGTTCATTTCCTTGTAGAGCATTGCTGTGAATAACTTCATACTTAGCTATGGAAACCATCAGCCTTTAAAGAACAGGTTTGGCCTTGCATGGTTTTTTATACAAATTGATCAGTGGTTGAGAGATTGTACACAAGAGCTCATTCTTTGTTATGAATCTACTTGCACTCAGCCCATTTCCAGGTATAAGCTGCTGTCATGCCTCACAAGCTTTCTTTCTTTCAGCACTACCATACATTTACTATGATTCTTCTCTGTGTTCGAACACATCAGGTCACTTGCGGTTTCCCATCCCCTTCATTTCTACATCCATTTCTTTCTCACACTATTTTATACTGCAGTCATGTCTCCAGCACAATTCCTAAGCTTAATTGCTTGTCTGCACAGATAGTTACATGGTGATTTAGAGGAGGTAGCTCTCGGCTGATCACACAGTAGTAAGAGACGTGTAAGGATAGAATAGAGAGAATTAGAATCTGAGGATCTAATTTTCTTGCACACCTGTGGACACTGAAAAAACATTCTTAAATTTGTTGATGTTATAAAGCTCAACTAAAAAAAGCATGTATAAAATGGCAGTGCACTGGATATTCACCAGCGGACTAGAGAACATTAAGCCCTGCTCACTTGAGTTAATTGGTGTGTGAGTTGGTGCAGCATGTTTAAGCAGGGCGGTCTAACCCCTAACATGTCATGTACTGACACTTTTTCATTGCCCTTTAGCATTTATATGAGATGTACAGGGACTTCCATTGAAGAATTTATGATTTGACACTTCGATACTAAATTGACGTGATAAAAATAGTGGTTAACTCCAGGCAGGAGGGGCAGTGGAAATCATGTAAATCATTATACTAAGATAGAATCCTGACTGCCATTAAACATCTCTACTGAAGTCCAAACGATTTTTTTATAATATCATCCAACAGCTCATGCAGGCAATTTCTTTCATTGCAGCAAATGGTGTGGTGGAAAAAAATATATAAATGAAAACATAACTGAGGACAGGGGATGAGGGTAAAGGCCACCAGGGAGAATCCTGAACCCAAGTATTGGAAGTGTCGGGCAGAAGCAGTGGTCAGTTGGGCCGCCATCCTGTGTCTTTCTGTAGTGGTACAGTACAGCAAAACAGCTAATTCTGTCCTTTTCTATTTAATAACCTGTCTCATTTAACCTTGATGGGTCATGTTAAAGTGAACAATTCACGAAGGGTTCACTAAAAGGACAGCTACAGGCCAGAGAAATAAAGCAAGTCCTGTATTTGCTCAGCTCAAGCAGGTTGTAAATGAAATACAGAAAATTATTTTTTTATCATTTCAATTCCAGCAGCTCTTGTCATGGCTGCCACTGAGATTCTTCCGGGTGAGTTCTTTCAGTGAGGAAGTCTTTTTTTTTCTCCAGCCTTGGTTCATTCAGCCATTGGCTTGATTAGCCAATCTCAAGCAGCAGGTTTTCCTTCAGGTTCTCAGCATTTTCACAAGAAAACTCCAGTCCTTTCACACTCTGCCCAGGGGCCTCCTATTTCCCTGCTCCCCACTGATCCACATTTTATTCACAGGTGCTGCTGGAGTACTTTTAATAGGTCGTATTAAATTAATATGATTGAAAATGATTATTAAAGTATAACACAAAGGCAACCTTTTACTTTCCTTAGCAAAAACACACGTAACAGTAAAGGGCAGTTACTGGGTAAATGTGTAAATGCACGGTAACAAGGATAATTGTGGTAGTGATGAATTTGAAAGGTATCACTTGTGAATACTGCATTGTTTATTAATAGATGTAGAGATACTAACACTGCAAGTGACCTGTATCCTCTAATGCAATAATGATTGACAGGAATTGTGTTATGTCTAGTGTGAATAAGGGATCTAGATGCAGTAACCTGATCGGTTTAACTGCTGTGTTTGTTGTGAATGTGTGTGCATGTGCACAGTGTGTGGCACTGCCTAACAACAGTTTGGTGGGATCCTAGTGGGCCATGAAGTGACTCAGATGGTGGATGGTTCAGTTAGCCTGTTATGGATTGCAATGCATTGATGATACACATCCCAGGAGACGCAATATGATTTCAAGGTCCTCATAAAAAGTTCAATGCGTACATTAGTGTTTACTGCAATGCCTTAATTAAAGCATAATTAAAGACAAACTTGACAGCTACAACTGCACTCAATTCACTAGCCTAAAGACAACATTCCAACAAGGGGTACATGGAAAGTAATTGGGGGTAGCTCAAATAATTTGAAAAACCTCAACAACACTTTGTGTAAGAGTGCATTCAATATTTTAGGATGCAAGCAGAGAAATTAAATAAAAAATGTCAGAGAAAATGACATCAAATACCACTTCTAAAAACACAACCACTTTGTGATACCAACCCTGGGCCTGATGCCAGTGTGACCACATGGGTTGAAACTGGGTTGGAAATCAGGATATGGTGGTTATAAATACAGATGGACGGGCTGTCATTTTGTGTTCCCACCCTTCTCAATCAAAGGAAAAAGGATCCAGTGTGTTTGCAACTCCCTTGACATAGCAGCCACCTGAGAACCAACCACATCGTCCATTTGTTCAAAGCTAAAAAACGTTACACTTTGCACACAACCTCCAAGCAAGAAAGAAATTACTATATTGTCAAATACTTGTATTCTAATTCTCTTTTTAATACTCAGGCTGAGTTGGACTCATTAATATGAGACAGCTGTAACTCTGGTTGTCAGAATAGGGGCCGACTTTAGTCTGCATACAGAAAGACCCCAATTATTTGATTAATTGCAAAAAAAAGCTACACCTCTCAGCCTCTGTCCAGAGTCTCTCCCTCCTCATTTCTTTTTTTCTTCCTTTATTCTTTGTCTCTTTTCAAGGAGCTGTTGATCTTTAAAAGTCAGTATCCTTGAGTACAAATTTTTCGTTTCCATCCGATGTAACATGTGAGGGTAATGGCAATTAGGACCCCTTGAAATAAGATAACAATATAAGACATCTGCCTTGAAATAAACCAATTGGTAAGTGACGACAGATGACTTCAACAAATACTTGATCAAACGCTTCAACCAGACTACTTCAGAGTCCAGCGTTCTGAATACTGCTGTTCAGCTTGGCCTCTTTGTCAAATGAACACTAATAGTCTTTCCATGGACACTCATTCAGCCCTGTGGAGTTTGCATAGATGCAATGATAGCATAAAATATATCAGAAGTGGAGGTTCTGTGTATCAAACAATCTGGCACATCAAGTTACATTTTAACTGATGCCTGAGGAAACCCATGATTTAACCATGTGATTGTATTCCTCCGTCTTCCATATCTGCACTGATGTGGAAAGAATCTCTCAGAGATGACACAGTAATTTGTGAAAGAATGTTATTTTTATCATTGTACATAGTCCATTGTTACTAGCTCTTTAAGGCTTTTGACACAACGTGATCACAGGTTCACCCAACAGTTTTGATTTCTTTTAGCACTTATTGTGCTGTGTCTACTATTTGGTATTGTCAGCTGACGTAGTCACTGAGGAATGCAATATTGAAGCTGGTACTTTGATCACATGCATCTTGTTTTCGGTGAAATTATTCATCAACAAAGGATTTGATGAATGGTAGCTTTTTGGGATGTTGAGATTAATTGATGATCAAATTTCCCAAGGGCTCTGTGGAACACTCTGAGCAGGTAATCGCTTCTTTTCAGACAGCTCAAGGTACACCCAGGTGGCAAGGATGGGTTCCATTTTTTAAAGTTCCATAAGGGGGAAATGAAGACATTCACGCTGTCAAGCTGCTCCATTACAATCCTTCACACTGCCGACCTTAACCCTCTCTTAATTAGCGCTCTGGTTCTCTTCTGTGGCCCACACATGGATCCTTGGGTTGTGCTAGAAAACAGGGCTTTGTTATGGTGAGTGCTCACACAGTCAGTGGAGGACTCATCAATCCATGTTGAAACAAGACTTGGAGTCAATCCAGGTCCTGCAGAGTGCAGTTTTAAGGACACACTCATTTTAAAAGACTTGCTATATCGAATCCAGCAATTAGTGACATACTACTCTAGTATTTATGGCTCCATTTTTCTGGCCCAACTCTGAGAACAAGGCCTTTTTGTACAGATCGATGACAAAAAATATTTTTTCTGTGTTTATCCTCATTGGTAGAGTTCAGAATTGAATTAAAAATTTAATAAGTTATTTGATGCTAGAAAAATAAGGTGTGATGTCAGGATTTACAGCTGTGACTGACGGGTTCTGGCAGGTGTTTGGCCAGGACCTCCATATGGCAGCTCCACCACCTGATCACAACTGTCACAACCCAGCTCCAGCTCCAAATAACCTCACCAGATGGCAGAACCTATATCTGAGATATTTTGGCTTATTTTTTGTAGAGTAGAAGGAAGTAGAGATGCATCATTCATCTTTATATACAGTCTACAGTTTTAAAATATTCAGATTCCTGTCAGGAGATGCAGGTAAACTGTTTGTCTTGAGGCTGATTTTAGTTGTGAACTGACATTTTACAGCCAAAGTTATAAATTGTTATTGCTCTGTATCAACAGTTGAGATGTCTGGCAGGGGCACAACCCACGCAGCTCATTATTTTCAGTTAGCCCCACCCGGCTACCGCTGTGGGGTCATACTGCCAGCCCATGCTGCCATGAAAGCAAAGGCCATAGTTAGAGACTGTCTGTTTCCATTTGCTTGGGCACATATGCTGCCATCACTGAGATCCGAGATAGAAAACGATGATAGAACATGTATGCATCTGGATCTGCATCAAAATACAAATTAAGACAATCATGAGACATCTGCTTGATTTTTAGTCATACTCATAAGCTCATAAGAACAAAGCAGAAAGCTGAAAACATAATGAAACCCTGAAAACAAAATCCTGGATCTACACCTGGCTATGGATCCACACCAACAACAAATCACCTGTTCCTTTTACTGGCCCGTGGCCTAACTTTGCACCAAATTCAATTAAAATCTGTTAAGTAGTGTTTGACTAACCAACAAACAAACAGACAAAAAACAAATTGAACCGACGACACAACCTCCCTAGCGGAGGTAATTACGCAAATAAACAGAGGCATGATCCATTTCAAAGGGACTCGTACAATGACGCATTTTAGACATCACAGTAATTCTTTCCCGGCCTTCTGCTCGCTACTCTAACGAACCACATTTGTAACCTAAGAACACAAATCCCTCCTCTGTCTCTCCTTTTCTCTCTCTTTCCCACCTCACTCTCTCTCCCTGCCACTCTTCCTTCTTTTTTTCTCAGTGGAGACAATTAAAGTGTGGCAGGTCTTCATTTAACAAGTGCTGTTTCACCTCGTAAGAATGAACACATGGCATTCTAATTACTAGCGGACAACACCGGGGCTTCCTCGCTGTTTTACTGGTTCTCCAATGCAGCTCTAATGTACCTGACAGAGAAGGCACACCAGACCTGAAATTACAGGGATTAATGTTTCCAAGACTAAACACTTCAAATGGGTTCTCTGATGTGAGTGCCATGCAGGGGAGCAGGCAGAAAATCCACTTACAGCATCATTGCTTTGGCATTATTCACTCTTGAAAGCGCAGCACGTTTCAGCAAGCTTCGTTGATGAATGTGCGCTCCTTGCCAGGCAAACTTTAATTTGGAGTGTTTAGTGTTAGCTACACAATAATTGTGAGGATAAGAGGAAGGCAGAGAAAAGACCCAAAGGACAAGGCCTTGCAGTTGAAGCTAAGAAGAAATGTTAAATGGTTTCTTTGATCAACCTGCACTGCTTCTTGTTGAATGTACTGAACGCTTATACATACTAGTGGAATAAAACATTAAGATGGCAGAATATGAGGTGTGAGGGGGCTATTTTGTGTGAAGTGAACCTTTAAAACACTTATACTAGCCAAGG
>CAFUXE010000395.1:1113032-1164655 GCA_903364295.1 Serranus cabrilla
TGATCAAATATATAATATCTATGCAAGCAGCACCGTATTCAGCACTAGCTTAAAAAGAATTCACCAAATACTTTAATACCAAGAAGAGGTGAACTCTCGACTGAAGCTGATGTGATGACAAGCACACAAACTGACTGTAAGGGTTCAAACAGAGCAAAACAAAACAAAAATACAGGAGAAAATTAATGTTGGCATTTATAAGATTTTTAAAGCTGTTGTATGGGTCACATGAATAAGTATATTAAGGTGTCATTTGTAGTGATGAACTAATTAATTTTTAATAATCGACTCTGAATGACACTTAAGCACAACATGGTTTTCAACATAGTTTTCCACCATCATTTAACTCATTGTTTTGCTTTTCTGCTCGCAAATGGACTGTTGGTTTACTCTGAGAGCTCTCATTTAAATCATTTTCAGCCACAGCAGGCAGAAATATTTAGTGTAAAAGCTACAATGAATCCACAGTTTGCCACATGCCGAGCACAAAGCCAAAGACAGGAAAAAGTGAGAGACAATCTGGTGAACATACTGGAGCATTTAGCACAGAGATGGTCAAAGTTTTGATGACAAAGTTTTAATTCAGGGAGCCAGCATTTAATTGAGGGCCACACAGAATAAAATGCAGTTGCGCATACAATCAGATAGAGTTGCCATGCAGCCAGTAGCTTTCTCCAAGTAGTCATTGTTAAAGATAAAAATATAATGCATACTTTTCATGTCACATTTGGGGCCATTCAAAATGTTGTATCTTACCTCTGACATTCAACGTCATAAACGTGGCATTGCTGGGAAAATGTCACTGCTTTCAACCATCACTCTAACTTGTCATGCCTGTGACTAGGTATGTAATCAAAGAAATAACTTACACTTGAAATGGGCCAGCTGCTTCTACTTGTAAAGCACCAACAGGCTTTTACATTGAAATGCCACTGGAAACGTAGTAATAAAGAAGCATGGTGTACACACACACACACACACACACACACACACACATATATATATGAACAGCTATACGGTATTGTAGTCTGTTTGTCCCTATGGGAGTAAAAAGAACACTTCAGATACAATTTGTGCTGAGTGGCCATTACCAACATGCTGAGGGGGTGTGTACAGTCTATTACAAACTGATTATATCATATTTTGATATTAAGCTACTGCAAACTGAATTAGAATGAAGGTCATTGCTTTGTAAATAATGTTAAATCATCCTGAGGTCACATGAGTCAGAGAAGATGTACTTTGCATCCACTGCAGAAGTTTGGACCATAGGCAACACAGATATTCAGCGTAGCGCCCGTGTAGTCTAAACACATTCTTATTTCCAGTCTCAAGACCACATCTTTGAATACTTGTGTTGGTCTCGGACCTTTCCCTTGTCACTTGCTCAGCTTTACATCAAGTTGTTGATTTGGGGTAAGCTGGACAGAGCATTCCTGATTCTACAAGACATGATGCATTTGATTACTTTGATGTGACAACGTATGAAACATAATGTGAATTTAAACAAAACCACTTGGTTATTTTTAGACAACAAAAGTACGTTTAGTTACCACAGAAGTCCACGTAAATAAATCACCAATGACTTTTCGTTTCAAGCGAGATAAAAACAGTGGTCTTCTGAGCAAGTCATGTGTTCAATGTACCCATCCATCCAACCTGTCCTCCTCCCTGCGCAGACTTTCATGTTCTTCATACTATGTCACCTGGATTTTAAAGCACTTGGTGAGCCTCATGGGTCAGTATCAGACAGTGAGGGTTCATTTAGTAAATGATGGTCAAATTTAGAGTGAAATAGATGGTAAAGCAGGGTATCCTTTAGGGTCTGACTACCTTATGAGTGACAGGTTCCTAACAAGGTGCACAGTGTATGTTTGTCTTTAAACTTTAACTCTTTGATAATGTGTTTTCACTTTGTCAAACTGTCACAAGTCTAAGGACTTAACTATTAATTTTGAATAAATTCAAATAGTGTTCCCTGCTACCAAGCTACCTAGCTAGCACAAGCGTTAGCTGATGATATTGCGTAATTTCGCCTCCAAATACGCTGTTTGCAAAAAACAATATGGCAACAGCCATGAATCAAGATTCTGACGGCCAAAATGCCAAACTCAAGGCATAAAAAACAATGATTGATGACTATGTTCACTATTTTATACATTCTATGGTCATGACACAGGTCAGACACAAGCAGAAACCCCAGTCAGAGGGGCTGGATGGTTTTAAAGCCATGTGGAGTTGAACACATGGTTCCCATCAGTGTCATCCCGGTGGAAATAGGGTGAAGCACCTTAGATCCATCTGGTGTGTTGGAATGGAGCAGGGCAGGGAGTACAGGGGTCAAAGCTACTGTAGAATAGGTCCAGTATACTGGCCTAATCCATCTCCCACTCAAGTCTACTGCTTATCTAAATATTAAACAACTCTCAGCTGTATGTTACCCTTTGTGCAGTCATTGTCGTTATACTCCGACATCTTCCTTGTCAGCTCCCTCAGCATTTGTTCATATTTTCATCCCTGAAGGCTTGTTTATGTTGATTTAAAAGTACTTTAAAAACATGTTTGTAGGAGTTGAGGGAGTAAACACAAAATTGATGCAGTCTGTCAAGCAGCCTATGAGTGTCCTCCTTGTGTACATCATGGAGAATTTCCCACTTGTCTTCCTCTGAAGCATCTTTTTGACCCTCCTTAGCTCTTTTCTTTCATTTTGTCTCGTTCCCAGAGGTGACTGACTGCTGCTGAATATTGATCTTGTATGTGCAAGCTTTGGAAACAGAGATGTGCTCATTTAGCTATAGGGAGGGGGTGGTTATATATTTATAAATATGATGGTCGTGCTCTGTTGGCAGTCATGCATGAGTCGAAAAATTCATAAACTTTCTTTCATATTACACCAACAATCCATGAAGTGCATCATCTTTATTTATATGTGTTATTAGTAATTATGTTTTCGTTGAAACCTTACAATGCTTAAATTAATTGTTTTCTAAAGTCTGTCACCATCACCCACACAAGTCATTTAAAAATATTGAATCCACTTAACCTTTTTGTACTGAAGGGAAGGCAGAGAGCAATATTTTTATAGACTGTCATGACGATAATAACAGCAAGAGTTTCTATTAAATAAAAGCAAGAGTTAAATCTCCTCCTCAAAACACAGCACGTTTGTCAGTTTCTTACAAACTGTCGGCCTTCTCCACAATAAATGTGTGTATCTGTGTCATAGTTAAAGGAGTGGTTTGACCTTTTCAGTAAAATATTAACTTTTTTTTGCTGGGTTTAAGATGAAAAGATTGATAACCACATTATGTCTCTGTCATGTAAATATGAAGATCAGTGGTGTGAAAGTTTGACTTCAAGAGCAATCTCAAAGTAGTTCATACAGATTAAATGGACAATTTACGCTAATAGTTTACAATTTTGAATTTTAGACTATGCCTTTATTATATAACTTGAAATATTATCTAATTAAAGTTTTCTTTCAAAAAGTTTGTGAACCACTGGTTTACGGGGACATGACATCACATTTTCCATGTTTGGACTTTTAGCTGCAGTATTACCAAAATACCCAAACCTGACCTAGCTCAGTAAATCAACTAATAGATGTGCATCGCCGCTGGTGTTGAAATATTCATTTTACTGTAATGTGTCCATGGTAAACAGTATAAAGTGAGATGGTGAAGGAAGGCACCAGTGTGCATACAGAAAGGAAACAGAAAGTGTGCGCCAAGTAGTGGAGGCAGAAACCAAACACCTTTGTCAGTCTCCTGGGGTATGGTGGAGGTACAGTGTGCCTCAGGTTACTCATACTACTGCTCACAAGAATGGTCAGTCCCCCTACTGCAGCAGTGAAGAGTCTGGGGAGACAGCACTGTCCTAATAAAGCATCATTATTAACTTTACACTGTGCGTGTTTGTGTTTGTGTGTGAGAGATAAATATGGAAGAAACAGCAAAGTCAGAATAATATTTGTGAACTTTTTACTCTTTGAACCGATATAGATATCACAAATCCAACACATAAAGACCTTATCTGACAACAAATACAACTGTGATGAGGCTCTGAAACGTAAACTGCTTTCTTGACATGAAACTGTTTTTTTATATATATATTTATTTCCATGCACTTTCTGCTCTTTCATTGTAGATGGAAGCTCAGTAAATGTACAACAGTAGGAGTAGAAGACCAGCAGGGTTACACATCATTAACACACGTTTTCTTTTTTAGGATGGTCAGTTGCCATAGCCAGTTAGTCTCCAGTTGCACCTTCTGTCACTGTTAGGAACTTTGAGCTCAGAATGACAAACTCAAGTATTTGTGATCATGTTTGGAGTCAGTCAGACACAAAACACGCTGTCAGATTGCATTGGAGTTACTGACTGTGTAGTCAGAAAAATAAAGGCATGACAATGAATGTTGTCAAAAGTATATAAGATATGGCAGCTTCTTACGTTTTTCTTTGTCTTTTGCGAAACACAGACTTGACTCAAAGCCATTGCACAATGACCTCAATATAGTGGTGTAACAGTACACTAGAGGTATTGTTTATACAGCAGGAATAAACACAAAGAACATATGCATAAGGATCTGTTTCTCTTCATTTCTTTTGAACAGACAGTACTGCAACTGTCAGAGACTGACACAGTCTGGTTGCTGGGAACTGAGGCATTATCTTGCCTACTGGCAACTTTAGTAAACTATTAAAAATAAAGAGCATTTCAAACACTTCTGTGTTCCACCATACGAACACTATCCAAAAAGACGACAGGTCACAACAGGCTAAAAAACTTAAAAACATCTCCTTTGCTGTGATACTGAAAGCATCAAAACACAAAAGAACTAGGAGGAGTATTTCGATTGGTTCCGCTGTACATACTTACACAGTCAAAGCACCTAGACTTTGTCATCCTGATGAACGGCACATCTATGTGATGCAGCCGAATGTGTGTTAGAATGTTGGATGTGATTCCCTTCACATACCCTACGAGGTAGAGCAACCTTGTGGTAACTCTCTCTCTGTTGCTGTTGAAGCTGACCAGCAAAGGCGGTTTTCCAGTGTCAAAGTCTTGTTTGCACTTACCATGAAGTAACCAACTTTCTCGCCAATCATCTAGTTGTTGCATCTACCGGACTTTGAACCACAGGCTGCTATGTGGACTAACATCATCATCAGTCTCAGCTTTTAATTCATGAGAAAAAACTGCATTGTTTTTGTCCCAAAGTGCATGGGGTTGTCATAAAGAGGACAGGTAAGTAAAGGGGAGACTCATGGGTATGCATAGAACCCATTTTCATTTAGATATCTTGAGGTCAGAGGTCAAGGGGAAATGGCCATGTCATTTTTGCCACGCTAAAATTTAACCTAATTTTGGACAAGATATCACACGTTCGGTCCCCATACCCTAGGTTTTCTAGTTTCACTGTAGCATTAAATGTGAGCTCGCTACAGCTTCTAAAATAAAAAAGTCAGCGAGTTCCCACCAGCAGACAATGAAACCATGAAATGTTAAAGGGGTTAAAGCCCCACCTCAAACCTTTCAATATAGCTTACGAGTGAACATTGTATACAGCACATTTGCACTGTCACCATTAAACAATACACATAACTCAAGTCTTTGATGATTAGGAAGTTAGGGCTGGCTATGGCCTCTCCCATTCCTCATATTGTGGAAATGGGAAAAGCGACCTGAAAGAGGGCTGTTCATTCACTTAAATGGCAGCCAAATTATATTGCTGCTTCAGTGCAAAAGTGATTCTTTACAGGTTTATGGCTGCAGATTGAGTGTAAGCTGCACTTGCAGTTTCATCACTTCATCGACGCAGGACTTTTATCTTTTAACAATGGTGCCTGGAGACGTGATGATGCAAGAGAACTTAAAGGAATAGTTCGATGTTCGATGACAAGATCAATAATGCTCACATACCTTTCCTTTGAATATGTAGCTATAAAGCCGGTACATGTTTATTTTAGCAAAAAGACTAGAGGCAGTGGGAAACAGCTAACCTGGCTCTATCCAAGGGTTACAAAGAAGACAGTCCAGCACATCAAAAGCGCTCTCTGGATAGAATAGAATAAACAAGCACTAGCTAGCTAGCTTTAGCTGATAAGATAGACCCGAGGCAATAGGCAAAAAGCAAGATGCCAAACTTCAAAACTGGGGTCCACAAATCAATGAATGACTTCACAGTGACTTCATCCACTGCATGCTCGGAGGTCTCAGTCCAGATTTTAAGAGTTTACTGCCCAAGATAAATGCTATTCTACACTAACCATAAAGTAATGTTGCTATTTCACCTATAGCTGCCATCTGTTGAATCTGTTGACCTGGGTGAGGTCAGTATTTGGCTTTGGGGTAGTGATTTTATCTCTCAAAAAATGTTTGAACACATTTCTTTTTGACAGTCATAAATATGAGCCAAATCATCTCATCTCAGCCTTCCCTTTCTTCCTCCTTTTCCTCCACGCTCTCCTCCCATCTTCCAGACTCTGCACCTCAGCCAAGGTTATCTCTTCCATCGATTCTTATCATCAGCTTTTCAATTGATCTATTACCCCTGCACCCCACCTACTTAATGCTAGCTTGATTAATTATTGTCCCCCACAGGGCTGGGAGTGGGGAGGCTGCCAGAGAGAATCCTCCAGATTAAGATGAATTTTCATTGTCTTTGTTCCCTGGAGTGTCAGAGCACACCAACTTGTGTTGAAACACGCTTATTTAGAGAAGCTAAAGTGGGTTGGATCCCCCTCTACTGACACCAGATGTGCACTCTGTGTACCCTGCATACCGCATGGTCCCAGCTATGGCAATTTCCTGTTTATTTTTCCTTCTGACTTTAATTCTCTATAGCATTCAGTATTATTTCGAAGCATCAGATAATTTGTAAAATGGAAATCAAATTCCCAAATCCAATTTACATTTTCATGACAAGCTTCATTGACACTCTGATATGTTTTATTCCCTGATAGCATGAAGCAAACAGAGGAAGGTGGAGGCAGCAGGAGAGAAAGACAGACGGAGGTTTTAACTGCATTGTGCATAATGGTTTTATCCCATTTTGGGCTTTTCAGCATTTAAACCCTCTCATTTATTTTGCTTTGAGAATAAATGGCTACAGCTAAAAATGTAGTCAGTGGGTTTGTCATTTGAGGGTTCTATCAGTCTCGGTATTTGATGCCTATTTGTTCTGGCAGCAAAATGCCTTGTGGATATGAGCAGATCAACATATTAACAGGCCATTAATGCAGCTGAAAATCTCTCCGGCTGCCAACAGCTTGCAAACGACACTGCTTTGCCTTGAGCAACAGTTACTGTATATTTGCAGTGGCAGGTAATTCAAACATAATGTACATATCATTTCAGAAGACATTACTGAGCTGGATTATGGATTCGGAAATTCTCTGGCATTTTGTGTTTGTTTAGGTCCTGTTGTGACAAATCCATTTAGTTTGTCTCTGCTGGTATAACGACATTTTAATGCAACATGATTATTTTTGATGTATGGCTTTATGTAGGTATTGGAAAACTGAAAAGTAAATATGTACATTTACCTGCGTATATACTTAGATATAGTGTTGAGGTACGTGTGCTTTAGTATTCTTGGTTATGGCTACTTAACTACTGGTGTACTCCACTACATTTACGAGGGAACACACACACACACACACACACACACTTTTTACACTTACATTTGCATATCACAATATACATCAAAAGCATGTGATTATACATGAGATATTGGTTAAACACAACCTTATAATAGTACAAAGACGTACAATCAACCAGCTACAATAGAAAAATGTTACTTACAGACACAAATTAATACTGTAATGTATAATATAGGGGTGAACCCAAGTGTTGCTATGTTAAGATGATGTTTGAAACATGATTCCACTGCCAATCTCACAGTCCAACCGTCACTGTAGCATCAAAAGTGGGCAGGATTATCCCATTTGGGGTATATTGTGGATGGCAATGTCTGATTATACATAGAAATGTTTGGTTTCTCCTAATAAATCCTGAAATTAAGCCTATTTAGCATAAATATCAGATATCAGCCCAGTGCTGTTATACAGTTTATAAATAAAATAACTCATGTACCTTCAGTCAGTCTCAGAAGCATTCTGAAAGTTCTATGTACAAACATGAAAACCGAGTAGGCTAACAAATCATCACACGTTTTGTCTATCGATGTTCCCCTGGTCCATGTTAGAACAATGGACATCGCTGCAACCAACTTCCGCCTCACACAGCACACATTGTGTGTCCTCCTCATCGTTGTGGCACTGGGCCCGGGAAAATTCAATTTAACACCTCGTAATATAAAATAAATTTCTATGCCAAGTCAAGAAGACAAATTGTTTGATTGGCTGTTTTAACTCTTTTGTCTGATGTGGAATAATTGGAAGCCAGTGTCACAAATGGGGATATGAATCAGTAAAATATCACAAAAAACAAAACATGTTTTGGCAATCAGTTGACGATGGGACTTGACAAACTAGATTCAACTGTTTTGGTGGTACACCACTAATATAATGATATAAAACATACTGGTATTCTTTCTTTACATCGGTAGTACTTTATAAGTGCAATTTTATTTCTATACTTCATGGATCCAAAGCTTTGAATGCAGTCTGAAATGCTTGAGTGGAACACTAATCCATTTTTTATACCTGTTTGGATTAAAATAACTATAATAAAGTGAATACAGTACTTAACAACGATCAAAGACAAAACACAATTATATTAGGCCAGTGTCCTTGTTAGAAACAGAGCCTCTGGACAGCTTTTAAAGAAGCCCTCTTCTCTGCTTCACTGTGTGCTGTCACTCAGTCAGATAGAGAGCTCTTACTTAAAGAAATCTCCAAGGCTGAAAAACAAGCAAATCCAAAGAAGAAGGAAGTCATGAAACAGCATCAATCTCTTTACATCTCTCGCACCATATAGCTGGGACAAGGAGGGGCAAAATCAGACACATTGCCACTGTGAATAATATGCAGATGCAGCAGTTTAACCACACACACATAGGCAGCACCTCTTTCCTGTTGGGTAATGAAATGCTGACAAATGATACAAATGATCCGGACAGTGTGTAACAATCAGGATGTACCCACCCTGTTGTCCTTGTAGGTCAGTAAGCCATGTAGGCCTTCAGGTGCTCCTCGCTGCATAAGAACACACTTCAAAGAGATAAATTTCTTGCTTCTAGACGTGGCGGAGTGTGTGTTTGAGCGTGTGTGTGTATGGAGAAGAGTACCCTCCCTCACTCCTTCTCTCATGGTGTACAATATTCATCTTTGCTCCCACATGCTCAACACTTACTGAACCACGTAAAGTCCTCCCGAATGAAGATTAACTGCAGTAATTACTGCATTGTTTAGAGTCTATAAGGTGTGCAGATTCATTTATTCAATTATTTCATTCTTAGATTAAACTGTTGCAGCAAAGAAAGAAAACACATTTTTGTAATCTGTGTATTTTTAATATCTATCACATGGTGTTCATCATGCCACTCTGCAACAATCAAATATTGATGTCTAAGATTCTGAGAGTCAGTGAACTGAAACTGCAGATTTTAATCTTGGGGACTGCCAGTCACCAAGACATCTTATGAGCTCAGCGGAATGGCTGCAATAAACATAAAATCATATGTAATTATTTTATACTGCAGACACAGAGATTTAAATCTCTAAATGTCTTGTTTCTAACTAGCACCCACAGATTTTGTCATCTGAAAGTACAATAAGCAGGTTTATCAGCTGAAGCTAGCTAGCTAGCAAAGATAACGATAGCTCCATGAGTTGGTTGAACACTATTGTTGTCCTAATAAAGCTTCAAGAAAGGGTTGAAAGCATGCTGAACAGCCATTCCTTGAGGATTTTTTTTTAAAACCAAGAGCACCTTCTAGTGGTGAACAATACAAATAATGGATCATGTAGCTTCGTTTGGACATCACTATTGAACACGTCTACAAAGACAAGTTTTAAAAACCACACCCATGTCAAGGGTCGTAAATAAAGGTCTTTCTTTCTTTCTTTCTTTCTTTCTTTCTTTCTTTCTTTCTTTCTTTTCTATCTTCTTTTGTCTTTTTTTTCTTTTTTCTTTTACCTTGATGTGACCTCTGGCCTTGTCCTTTGAAGGTATGTTAAGTCAGGGTATTACTGTAGGAAGTAAGGCTAAGCTACTTAACTGGGAATACTAACAATTACAGCTTACATTAGAGCAAAAACACAGTTTAATCCATTCCTGAGTATCACATTCATTTGTCTAATGCACACGGCTTTAACATGTTGAGAACTTCAAAGCGTGAGAGGTCTGCTTTGCCATGGTTACTAATGCTATGAGCGGACATGGTGATTTGGGGCAAGGCTTTAGCGATCAGTCCATGGTGGCAAGAGATGCTCTTGTTAATTTGACATAAACAACGATGACTGTTCTATAATCTGAGACAAAAATTGCAGCAAATAGCCTGAGACAGTCAACATGATGCAACGCTTAGACTGCACTACAAACAAATCACAACAACTCAAGAGCGGTAATAAGTCTATGATGTGGTTCATTATCATTTGTCTGGTATGGTGTTCTGATGCTGCTTGTGATGTCAAGTGGCCCGTGTATTGAAAGAGGCAATGATATCTTTGCAGCTGCCTGTGTGGCCGAGCTTCACTTTTTCCTCTCTTACTTCTCACAGTGTTCTCTCATAGCAGTGCCACTTACTCTCAAGGAGTTAACTATCCAAGGACATCGCTTAGGCGAAGAAACCAGCACAAAAGCAAAAGAGGCAGAGAGTCAAACAAACCAAGCTGCAGGAATAGCAAGAAAAAAGTTAGAGTGAGACAATTTATTTCTTTTTATTTCCTTCAATTTTTTTCCCGCACTTTCCTTTTCTCACTAGCACTCTGACAAACATCCCTTACCCTCGCAAGCTCCCTCTCTCCCTCTCGCACCCTTCCACTGCTTGTCATATGTGGTTTCAGAGCGCCAACCCAGCTCCGCGCCTCCAAGGAAGCTTCAGGCAAGTGTCACTTTAAGTTACACGCCGCACGTAAAAACCAGGCACAGAGCTAACGGTAATAGATCTGTGCAAAATCAGGTCAAATGTCGGCGTCTCTATCCCACCCTTCTGGTGATTGTTACATTTGGAGAGCAGAAGCTGGCGATTTGAAAGGAAGAAAAGATGGCATAATCAGCGCTTACATCGAGCCCGCCACCCCCTCTGTCTCTTTGCAATCTGCCAGAGAGTGAATAATGCAGAGATAACATGGGACGGAGAGGGAGCCACAGGAAAGGAAAGGAAATCACGTTAGAAGAAATACATGTCGCCTAAAGTTATGTTGCATATAGAACCATGTCAATTTACAGAGGAATGATTGCTGAACAGCTTGTGACAGTCAGCATCATTACAATAGATATGGATCTGAAAGGAAGCAACACAAATCTGTCTTGACAGTTGCATAAGGGAGGTATTTTAGCCAACAAATGCATTCCAGCTATTCAATATTTTAAGGATTTGTTTGAGGGGAGCTTAGAAAAGGGGAGAAACAAATAAGCAAAAGCAAGCGTGCCTCTTACAGACTATGACCCTGTGTTTTATCACTTTGCAGTGTTCTTGAGAAACAAAAAAAAGAAAAAGACCTGCACACCAGCATTAGAGGGCTTTAAGGACAGCATGCTTCCTCAGCACTGTTTCTAGTACCTGAGTACTTCAGCTACATCTAGTGGCAAAGTTCCTGCCCATGCATTTAGTGAGGACCTGTGATTTGTGAGTTAAGATGCAGTGAGAACACATTATTGTTGCTGCTGGCTGCAGAAAAAAAGAGGAAAGTGCTGCATGGAGTGTCAACGCATTTTGTCTTTTCATGTGCTGTTTAGAGAGAGTAGAAAAAAACAGTATGTATAAAAAAATGTCCCTGATAGATTGTTGGGCTAGTGTTGAAATGTTTCTATTGGTCACTGGTGGGTCCAAATGATATTTAGGAAAGGATGCGAAGAGCCTTGCTTTATATTTTATAAATCCCTGTAGCTCATCATATTCATTTTCATAAAGTCCCTTATTAGTCAAAAGCTTTGTAAGCATTACATATTTTAGCTATAATAGAAAAAAACCTTATTAAAATTCTATGCAATAGATTCAGTTAGTGTTTATATTTACATTTTTTAAAACAGTTTGAACATCAAATATATTGTGTTATGTATCGTTATCAATAGAATAAATAAGGTATAAGCAGATTATCACATTCTGTGTTAGGTTTTAGAGAACATCCAAAATTGTTTTGGATGCAGGATAACATCCACAGTCGGCAAACATTGATTGTATCTTATATAAAGCGTATAAAACACTATTCATGGCATATAGACTGTGTTTGCGATAGCCTGCACACTGTGATCTAATGGTCCAATCTAATGGAAATCATGGTAATCTAATGGAATACATTTCGCTCTGCAGCGAAGATGAAAGCAACACATGAAAAGCCCCTGTGATTCACAACTGTTGGTAAAAGGCACTCTGCTCACATCCCTCAACAAGAGTGTAAATCAGTGGCAGCATCAGCCGAGATGTCACAATGTGTCCTGACCAGCAGCAAGAGAGGGGGCAGACTGAGATCCGGGTGTGACACACTGAGTGCATGAAAACTCACAATGAGAGAGTGAAATCTTTCCCCTTAAAGACAAGTTGGTTTATTACGTATCAAAAATGCATCAAAATCGTTACCTAATATATGTATTTTATTGACAGAAAAATAGATATGTTCTATTCTGAGAGTAAAGGCAATTTAAGCATAACATTTCTTTCATTGTTTTTGGAGTGCAGTGAACAGAGCACATTTTTGTTGGCCTGTAGCAATAGCTGAACATTTATAGTATGTCACAGTAAGGTGTCCAATGCTTTCTTTAATAGAGACTGGGAGTACAAAGCTGTGTATGATCAAGGTATAAATTGACGACATAAATTACGATGGCAGCTCTGAGCAGTAAAGCATGTGTGAACAGTAGACCTCAGCAGCAGAGGTCAACAGTGGCTCTGGTGCTTACCTTCACATAAAAAGTAATGACAGGTGAGTGTAGGTGTTACAGAAACATCCGTCAGCTTGTCACACAGGGCAATGGTGATCTCAGATTTCATTTTCTGATACCCACTTGCTTTTATTATTTTATTGATTGGCTAATTTAAAAATGGAAACCATAACAAATGAATTATTAGCCATCACAGCAGCATTAGAAACCAACAGAAACGCATGGGGTTAGTTTTGTGTCTTGATTTTGCAAAATCAAACAGAATAGGTTTGAGGACAATCACTACTGCAATCTATTATTTTAAAATAAAAAATGTATTAATACCAAATAAAACATTTGGCCAGTAGTCCAGGTCAGGATGATACTGACTATGACCATGGAAAATATTAACTAATTGTATTATCTTGCTCCGAAATTAACTGAAATGTTGGCAGCCCTGGAATTTTGAAATTCTAAAAGCCTTAACAATATTTTGGTTAAAAAGGTAAAGTCTGTCATCAGAAGCTCCAGACGGAAGGTCTGGTTCCCTGGAATTAACCTTTCCAGGGAAGGTCACTAAAATAGTTTTAATATTTGTCATGAACTAAAGTGCTGACAAATGGAAAGGTTTGACAAGACTGAAACAATAAACAAGGCCAGAGGGTCACCAAGGAGTCAGACTCTGTGCACCAAGAGTATCCATACTCATACCCATAGCCTGATCTCACAAAATTACATGAAATTACCACTTTTGTTTCACACCGAATTATGTGCTGGTTACATGTGCAGAAAATTATGTTCCGGCAGCACGGAAACAATGCCAATGTAAAGTTAGTGGTTTAGTTTAGTTAGTTAAATAGCAGATGTCCCATTTGGACGAGAGGGAAGGGTGATGGATGAGTTGTACAAACGGCAGACTTTCACCCAGGAGAAAAGGGTTTGTGGCCCATGTGAAAACAAAAGTAAACAACTTTAAATGTAATTCACATTTTTAACATGATTTCTGTATCTCGGTCAGGGGTTTTGTAGCATAAATTCATAATAATCACGTGTTAGAACACTCCCCCGCGGAGTGGGAGTGAAGTATTGTATTGGTCTGCTTCTGTCTGTCTGTCTGTCTGTCTGTCTGTCCGTCCGTCTGCCTGTCCGTCTGTCTGTTCGTGTTTCCGCTGCATGTACATCCTCTGGCCAACAGAGGGCGCTGTGGGGTGAAGTCTGCCATCTCCGATTGCCTTGTTTATTATTTATTTATTTATTGTCCACACATGAGATAATTCTGTGAGATCAGGTTGATCCACACACTTCATAGAAGACAAATATGGATGAATACAAATAAAACATGATCATAAAAACGTATGCAAGACACCCAGATAAAATAGAATTGCAGATTGGTACAACGTAAGTCAGAAGCATCGACAGATCTTTTTCTTTTCTCTCCGGGCACCTATGCATTATTCTTTCAGTAGGACTGCATGAAACCTACCTTGCTGTGACAGGAGGTTTCTTATCTCTACAGTGGAGGCCTTTTGTATTTCATCAGGCTGCTACAAAAAACCTGCCGTTAATAATCTTTGCCAAGGATCCTTTACTGCAACTACGTGGTGATTTGGCAAAGGATGAGAGCAACTATCATGCTGGAGTGGCTTCATTTGCACTTTTCACTGGGTTCATGTGAGGGCCTGCCTCTGCTCTACGTTTATTACCCTTTTTACACCTATGATCTGTGAATGTTACTGTCAGATGATGTTGATATGAGAAGCATCCAGCTGGCTTCTGCCTTACGACAGAGTATTATTTCCAATATAAAACCTTAAGAAGGCATGTCTCTCAACACATGCTTTGATAATTCGAGAAAATAATTTGTACTTTGTATTTTATTTTGTATCTGTGTATTTTAATACTGCAACAATTGCAATTAATGTAAAGATTATTAGGATAACTGAGGTAGATTTCATCCAAGTGCATAACAAATCAAAAGGCCCATTAGTGTTTGACTTTAAGTATCAGTAAGTTGCAAAGAAAGATGGCAATACGATGCAATAGAGACTTAAAGAACTGAGACCACAAGAGTAAAAAAAAAGGTGCTAATTCTAGAGGGACAGCCAACCACTTTAAAAGACATTCGGAGGCTCTGTCTCACTAAGTAGCATCATTTTAATTTGCAGTTCTCAATGTTTTTGGCTGGTGAACCCTGAGCACAAGTGGTTTGAGTCGTTTACTTATAATTAAAGAGTGTTTTCTTTGTTTCCCTTGAATCATTTAAAGAGTTAAATCCACCCACTCTTCCTCCCACAGAGAGAAATGTATAACATGGCCTCCACCACACCCACCACCTCTGCTGCTCGCATACTAGGTTGACCGGTGAAAGAGCAGTGCGAGCCGACCATGGAGCTCTTGGAGCATCTCTTCTACTTTCTCCAATGGAGAAAACATTGGTAAGCCTCCAGACTCCAATAAGTCTTTTGTGCACTTTAAGCTTTTTTATGTTTTTGTTAGCTTGTTAGCTTGTAACTGGTCGAACGTTAGTGGTTGTGAAACATACCATATCTGCTGCAGTGTGTTTTTGCTCTCCGTACTGACAATTCCATTGACAAGTTGAGATGTAACTTATCTAGCTAGCCTAGCTTGAAGTGCAAAAAGATCTTGCTAGAGGTTTCACATCTATTTTTCAGATTTTGATTGCCCCTCAAAGTAGAGCTGTACCCAGAGCTTACTGAGCTTCCCCTTCAGTGGAGGAATGTGAAAAGATCTCTCTAGTGATAAAATTTGAATAGAAAAAAATCTGTAAATTTAAGGTCTGACATTTTAGGTGACATAAACATTGAACAAAAAAAAACACATTCTTGTGGTGAAATTAATGAGTAACTCATAAAAAGGGGTAAAGATTGGTGGAAAGTCACACACAATTTTGTGCAGCAGAGCAGGGAATAAAAATTGACCCCCAATAAAAAACAAAAATAGTAAAAACAAGCAGCGACATACTTTATATACACTTCTGCAGAACATGCTTTAGACTAAAGACCCCTTTAAATAACTCTCTAGCCCCCTATGTCTCTCTGAATATGGATCAGTGTTCTTCCTTTAGTTGTAGATCAGAGATTGTGAGTGTGGTTCTAAAACATTAAGTGGGTCATGGGCTGCTCCCCTTCCCAATGGCAGATTGTGTCAGCAGGCACTGGACCAACTGGCCAGGAAGATCCTGTTTAATTTTTCACCATATTGCAATATTGTACGATATTAAAATGCATAGAAAGAGGAAAGTCATTAATAAAGTATAGCAGAGTCTCACACACACACACACACATACGATTAGACGTACTCTATTTGAGCATAGTTGTTAGCAAATGTATGTAAATGTATTTGAAATGTAACTGATGCATAATTATAGTATTGCGCTGCAGTTTTTTATTCATCATAATACATTTTAAAGTCAAACATTTGAACTATTTATTGTGCATAATTGTAGTGTTAAAATTAAACTCATACATTTTTCTAATTTAAAACTCAGCTGTATTCATTTTGTTGGTTAGTCAATCTGTTCAATGACAGCAGCACAGAAAATGGAAATAGATGACTTGATACAGAGTTCATTGTCCACAGTGCTCGCCTTGCTTGGCCTCCTTTGTTTTTCAAGAAGTTCTACATGGTTATTTTGGGAGACTTTAATTTATGCTAAGCCCGTATTTGCCCCTCTGCGGGGTGCGCTGACATAATGCTATAAGTCACACTAGACACTAACAATAGCCACAGGCCACTGGTCAGCTCTGTTTTTAGATGACTGTTGAATCATTTGAAAAAAGATGTCACTTGTTTGCTATTAAGTGCTTTGCCGTTTCCAGCCCGGGGCAGTGGCTGGCCAAGATAAATAACCTTCTTGCGATGTTAGCGGAATTCTTTCCTGGCTAAACAACTAAGCATGACAAGGGCTGCTGCACAGTGTTGTTTTAGCGTTGCTCCTGATTTTGGTGTCAAAAGAAATGCTTGACAGAGACATTAATGTTTTATTACTGGCCATAAACACACTGTCAACACAGCCCACTGAACTCTGTATGTCAAATTATATGGCTCAGGCACTGTAGGCGTCAGCAAAGATATGGTATCTATCAATACTGTGGAGTTTCCCATGAGAATATTTCCTGGTCATTACTCAACTCTGGTGATTCCACTAGCACGAGAGTGAAATTGTTGAAAAATAGATGGCACTTAGTAGTGCACATACATGCTGTATACCGACTATGTGCAGTTTGGCTGAAAAACAATTTCTTCTTTGCTCCTTTAGCAACCTATTTTATATTAGGAATGGGGGTTTATTAGCGAGCAGAATGGCTTTAGGGATGACCAGGAATGGGAAGGCTACCAGAACATTAAACTCAAATGAAAGAACTGTTACTTTAAAGTGACTTTACTCAAGCACCAGTAAAGTCACTTGTGTAAAAAAAAATGTATGTAGATAGACTAAAAAAAAAGACCTTTAACAAATGTGATCATAGAAAAGCTTAGAGTTCAGAGATGGTTTCTGTTCTTGTGTGCTTTGCACAATAAGCGTTTGGATGTGTTAAACTGTGTATGGGGTATTCGTATGTTCTTGGCTGGTTCTTTGTTCGATTGTAATACCATAGCAACCAGTTCCATAACAGTAAATGTAGTTGAATGAGACAGAACATACATACGCCACTCACATCTCCCTGAAAACATTTTTGAAAACAGGCGCACGGCGAACGTAGAAGTATTACACTCGCTCAGTCACTCAATAACATCACGCTTGAATCAAACGGGAAGTATTGCCATTGAATCTACATTGATAGTTGGCATTGAAACCAGATTGAAAGCTCGTGTGATGTCACATAAATGAACTACCAGAAATCTTTTCATTATACATTTTTATTTACACATTTATAATACATGACATTATTCTCAGCATGTAAACAAAGTTCAACGAAACTTTCTTTTAAATTTAAAAAAGCTTTATTGAAATTGTTGTATATCAATATAAATATATATAGTTTTCCATTTGAAGTTGTGTATCCCAGTGCTGTTTGTCTCAGCCTCTCTCTCCGGTACACTTATTCTCTGAGTCCCTGAAGGTCAGCTGCAACATCTTTTTGTGTTTCAGTACAGTTTTTAAGAGAAGGTGAAATAAAAAAGAAATTTAAAAAGAGAACAGATTTTAAGATGAAGGCAAACCACATAAAAAGAATCTTAACTTGAAAAATGATATTACATTATGATAACCCCGGCAAACTTGTTGTGAACGCCATATTTTTCTATTTTAAAAAACTGAAAGGCCAAGAAAGTTATTCAGTATTAATACAAAAGAGGAAGGGAATTGTGGGAATAAGCCTTTGTGATCATAAAAGGACCCTGTCAGTCAATGCCATATAGCTCAGATGCTATGAGTCATTGCACTTGTTTCTACCTGTAGTTTCATTATTACTCCATGAACCTTTTGAAACAACTTCAGTCCATTAAATAACATAGTCGTTAAGATGCTGGTTTTATATATAGGCAAATTGTTTCTATGCTGGAAATATGAGATTCATTATCTTATGCATACTGTGTGTAGAGCAGCCCTGAAAAATGATTTAGTTGGCTTTAGAAAGGGCACCTGGACAGATGGCCGTGCACCAGCTGGACCTCTGTGCCTGTGCCCTATTAAATCTCTGCATTATATTCTTTTGTACTGGAAATCTCATTTGTAACCACATTTGAAAACAAAAAAGACATGATACTTTGAACGGAAAAGTAGGTCTGATATTTTGTCAGAACAATTACAAATTGATGAGACGGAAAGGGCATCTGTTTGGACAAGCAGATAGGCAGTGGCCTTGCTCTTCCACATCTCACTTTTCAGAAGCTGTCTTCATTGTGTCCGTGCATAGCGACCCAATCAGCAATAGCAGAGGCCAGTTGTGGGGCGGGGTGTCCAGTACAGAGCAAATTGTCACTAAGATTGATGGATTACAGCAAAGACAAGCCTTTTATCTTTTACCCCTCTGTCTCCCTTTGGCTATGCACATATCTCTCAGAACTTTATTTTTCTAAAACTGCCTGCACAACTCAAGGGCGTGAGGGTACAACGGTGCAGCCAACTCATTTTTGGTGACCAGATGCACAAGTGCAATCCTGCAACAGCACACCATCGGGAAAAGAAACTGGAGCAGGATAAATTCATTGTTAATGGGAGGCATACATTCTCAACAGGTGTAGCTGAAGTGGTCTTTGGTAATGGCCAATCATGTAAGTGCAGTAACTGTAACTCTGCTCTGTGTTGTACAGGGAAGAAAGACCACACTCTCCATCACTTTATTGCGAGGCAGCAGGTACCATTATATTTCTCTGCATTTATGAATAATGTTCAGATTTCTTTACAATTACAAGCAAACAGCATAACCTTTAGTGCTGAAAAAAGTTAAAATCCAATGGAATTGAGTGATATTAAAAATAAAAGTGTAATTGAATCATGGATAAGAAGAATTGTAACATATTTAGTTATTATAATGTAATTGTTTTCACCACTGAAATCTACATAGATCAAGTCTTATAAGAACACCTATGGTGCCCAGTAGTAGGATATATAACATTAGAAAATGGTGTCAACCCTTTTAAATGAATGAATGTATGTATGTATATTGCCCTTCATTATTTGGCATATCATACTGTACATACTACTCCAGAAGCCAATGCAATCCCTGGGAAAAGAGATAAGGTTGGCTTTTTGTTGCAATCTTATTTGGGTAATCTTGGATTCATTTAGAGAAACTATGTAGCAATGTTTGATTCCAGATGGGAGTGAATAGGTGTTGCATTAATGTAATGGTAATGTACTGTGAAATGCACAATTGTTTGCGACAGGTCTACTTCATGATCACTACTCTGCCACATTTGTTTGGAATTAATGCACCTATTTGAATTGCAAGAAAAGAGCTGAGTCAGACAAATGGGATATTGTATTGGTGGTATGTTGCCCAATAACTATTATCCACAAACAATGGATGCAAATGACAAAGTATATAGGACTATTATTCTTCATGAACTTTTTTTTTGTCTGCATTAAAAAGGCAAAATGATAAACACACTAGTGTGCATCCACCTCTATCGACAACTGTTCCTCTCTGTGGCTCCTATGGAAAATCCAATTTTACACACCATGGCCTTTGTAGATTACTTTCTATTTCCTCCACCCAATTTTTATGAAGACATTGTGATTTTATTAACCAGTAAATACAGTTCTGTGTCACATAGTATGCATAGACATACATAAAGATCCATCAAACGGAGGCTGAGAGATGGAGACGCGGACATTAAATCAAAGCAGTTAGTTCAAACCTGTTGTGGTGTACTCCATAGTCACAACCCCCACCCGCCCCCCACTACCAGCAACACCATCACAAGACTCCCAGAACTACTTGCTGACAAAATTGTACCTTATCATTGCGTGTACCCCACATTCAGAAACATTATGTCCATTATTGATGTCCTGTGAAAGCAGCAAGAACATTCTCTTGACAGATTTGTTTTACTTTTCACACCTTGCTGGTAATGCCTGAGAAGAAATGTCTTCTGCCTTGTAGTATTGCCTCACTGTGACTCAGATGGAGTGAAAGAAAGTGTGCATATACGGTTAAGGACAAACTCTCGCCTGCAAGAGTGAGACTGATTTTGTGTGTCGATGAAAAATTGAGCAAATGCAAACAAAAATGCATCATCTTCAATTAGAATTAATATGGAGACAAATGCTGCTTTTCATCACTTTTGCCATATTTCCTGCCACTAAATATGAAAAATAAAATGATTTACCAAAAAATATATAGAAACCGTTACCACAAGTGGTTCCTCTTTTATTATTTTTTTTACTTAAATGACTTTTAAATACAGATTGATGACAAAGTAAAGAAAAACCTGAATAAACATGTAGAGAGCCATAATGAATGCAGGTGTTTCTATATAGTCCTCAAGAGCTCGCTCGAGGTTTGATGAGTCTGAAAATTAAGTAAATTATATACTGCACCATCAAATCCCAAACCAGTTGAACGCCTATGGGAAAACTGTAAGCTAAAGCTCATCTGTGCTCTCCACCACCGTCATCACAATGAGAAACGAATTAATGCAGGAATTTGCACGATCCTTTTTCATCTTTCTAGTAGAGTTTCACAGTATGTGAAGGAACAGGCTGTTTTGGAGTGTCATGGTGGAAAACAACTTTCTGAGACATTTAATATTAGTAGGCCTTTTAACATTTTACCACTTTGAGAAGACTTAGCAGACCATGTACCGCTAGGAACTAGGAACAGCATGTTTTTGACGGTTATGCAGTGCAAACAGTGACAAAAATTTGCAACAAGAACGAGTCATGGCAGTAGAAAAAGACAAGAGTTGTACTAGTAAGAGCTGTAACAGTTGTTGAATCACGAAAAAATCTGAATGTTTGGCAGAATTGACATTGGTATCAATAAAATCTTAGTAATTTAATCTATCTATAGTCTTTTTAACCTCTTCTCCTTTCTTTCTTACTTTCTTTCCTTTATCCCAACACTGAGTGTGAGTGTGTGTCAAGTGATGAACCATCCTCCATTACCCTGGCTCACCTTCATGATCAGCCTGGCTCTGTGAACAGTGATTAAGCATACTTTCCGCTGTGTAACATACTAATTTAGTAAAAGGCCCAAAGCATAGCAGCTCCCTTCAGTGATCATATTTTTCTCAGTAATTAGTGTGGCATTTTTGTCTCCTATGAGAGCAATCCATTTTAGCTATTATAAAGGGGTTCTTTGTTTAAAAGTGCTCCTTTGTTTCACAGGCATATTGCTGGGCTCACAAAAGCAAAGATTTGCCCAAGATTTTTGTTGGATGTGTGAACTTTCTATTCTATTTCTGTTGGCTTTTAATCAGACTTACACACAGCACTGCCCAAGTTCTACCCACAACGCCACATTGTTTGTATCCGCAAAATACCCTTTAATGTGTTGTTATTAACTGGTATTGCTGACAATGGCCAACAATGGCTAATCCTGCAATCCACTGAAAGTTGGAAGTTAGTAATTCTGAGTTGGTTTTCCCAATTTCTGACTTAATGCTTCCCAGTGCATTAGCTTGTGAAAACATGGACTCTATCAGTTTCACAAGCACCTACAGATGACCTACATTAATTCAAATACTATAATATAAAGCAACTCAAATTTGTGTTAACAGATGCTGAGTGTAATTGTGTGACAGAAAGTCAAGAACAAAAAGTTGTATAACTTGTGTGCACCCCTGGTAAGAGAGGAGTAGGCCAGTACCTCATGCTCCAAAGACTCGAATCCAGCATAAATCACCATGTGCCCTGCCAGGTTGCTTTAACATTAGGTGTGTTTATGTCAGCATACTCAGATGGATCTTGCCAAAGTTTCCAATTTTAAAATTCATCCTGAATGGCTGTTCCATTTCACTTTTAGGTGGCTGCCCCCCCTCCACCGGCCTTTAACCACCACCATAATGTCAGTCAAAGAGACGTGTACCAACCAGAAGGACATTCAACTCAACTACGAAGAGAAACAAAATGAGTATGCAGTGAAACAAAAAGACTACAAAGAGAGATAAAATTGACTTAAAGTAGACATAAAACAACTACAATGAGTTTACAATGACTTTAAAATGGGGGACAACAACCAAAAATAGACTCAAAACTGCAAAGAGATAAAGAGGATAAATGACCACAAGGGGAAAATCATTCACAGACAAAAACAAACAGGTCTATGTACCTAGAAAGTCTGTTTCTTGCTCCTGTTTAGGAAAGATGGTGGGGTTTTTTTTTTATGTCTGTGCCAAAGGCCCCATTGTCTCCTATTACACCCATGGTAGAGACCAAAATAAAGCTAAAAGGAGAGCGATTATCAGGTGGACAAAAATCTGAAATTAATTCCAATGTTTCACTGTATCTGAGGATGTCTGGATAGGAAACAGTAATTTAACAAGTTTGCAATATCAAATGAAAAGTTGATAATGTCAATGTTATATTTACAGCTTATTTCTGCTGCCCACAAATGGGCAATAAGTCAGTTATTGCAGGATTAACATTGCTGCTGCATAACTTACACAGATCTAATAACACTCAGATTGAGTGTGTTCTATCGCGGTGAGTCACACTCGTATCCTGAGCTCTCAACAGACTGGAAAGCAGAGCGTCAAAGAATCCCTGAGTTCTGACTCACTACCAGAATTGGGAGGCTTACGTTAGCTCACTGAGTGCCAATTTAAGGAGCCAAAGCAAGATTAGACTACATCACACTAATGGAAACAAATCCATACAAGTATTCTAGGATATTCCTACAGGGAGGTAGGATCAGTGCGGTGCCTCTGCTGTCTATAGTAGTTTTTTTTTAATATACCCTTATTACTGTCATCAGTACAAAGTCTTCTGAGTGAATTCCTGCTGCATGATAGCTCTTGAAGCAAAAACCTGAAGCTGCTTCAATGTCATTCGTCTCATCTGATCTGTGATCAGGCGTTTTTAGTTTGGGAAAACAGCTGCTCAGATCCGGCTGTTTCTCGTAACGCAATCAGAAAATCAGCACATTTCCGGGGTCCCCAGGTGGTTTGACCTGCAACAAACACTGCCATTGCATTACAGGCAAATGAAAACAGTGGGTGCGTTCCCCCGGTAAAACGTTATGCGCATCAAGCTTCCTCTCTGAGCACTTTAGCCTTCACTATTTCCTTAGCCTACTGAGAGTTATTGTGCCTGAGCTTATTTGTTTGCTCTATACCTGATGCTGTGATTGAGCAACAACAGAAGGTAAAACATTTAAATCATCAATCTACAGATTTCATTTTACTTATTGACACTTATTAGCAAGGCAGTAGTGTGCTTGTGAAAATGTAAAAGAATTTGTGTTGTCTTTTTTAACCACATGGTGTAAATTGGGTTGTCTGTATTATTATTATTTATCATTTACAAAGCCTGGACTATGCCTTACTGTTTTATCATTAATGGTATATTATCCACAGTCCCTTGTTCATGATAAAACATGGTATTTTTGTTTCATGTTTAGTAGAGTCAGTGTGCAGAAACAGGCGAGGACAGTGAGGAGTGATGGCAGGATGAGCGTCCTCTAGACTCCCAACCTCTAAGTACAAGTTCTCCTCCTTCTTACAAATCCCAGCAGGGCTTAGGAATCGACACCACACTGTGCGCCATTCAGCGTATTTAGGAACTAATCCGCCATACGTTGTTGGTTTATGGAGCAGATTCTACATATTAAGGTGGGAAGTTGTGGCATTTAGTAGAATATTTCTTAAAAAATGGTACAGACATCCACGTGCCTCTCAGGATAATTTATTATTACTTTGAGGACTCCTACATTTTTCATCTAGCACCATTTTGGTGTATAATCAAACACCTGCAAAATGAATGACATTTCCATCTGCAGGTAAGATAGTGGTCATTGTAAACATTATATTTACAGAAGCCTTAAATGCAAAAGACAGAACACTGATAGAACAACACATGCAAAAACTAATACAGCAATACAGAAAAGAAAGGGACGGGGTGGTGGTGTACAGTGGAGAACATAAATAAAATAATGAAAGAACAAAGAAAGAAAAAGACTAAATAAAAATAACAATAATAATGTAAGGAGATAAAGTACACGGATGACAATTCTGCTTTTGTTGACACCAATGCTGCTATTGCTACAACAATAATAATCATCTTAATCATTTTTGTGTATTTCCAAATATTCTTTATAACATGGGTCTTCAGAAAAACACAACCTGATCTGACAAAATTACGTGAAGTGACCACATTTTTTAACACCCCTATTACAAGCTGGTTCTTGTAATGTTTGGAAAATATGCAAATTAGTCGAGCATCTGAAAAAACACCCACGTCATTATACTTGCATGTCGCCATTGTAAAGAAAGGCTCCAGTCAAGTGAATTTATGCTGCAAGACCACTGACCTTGGTTTAGGGCAAAATACTTCCTGGTAAGGCATCATAAAAGACAATAAAAGTAAATAAATTTACCGGAAATGTGGAAATTCAAGCAACGGAAATTACGTACGTTTTCACATCCTCGTTGTCCTGCGTGAAAATCCACTCACCAGCATGTAATACTCCGTTCACATAATTTTGTCTTACCAGGCTCCAATCATTTATTATACTCAGTATTTTTTTTCCTTTTACATTTCATGGTTCTGCTTTTTTACCACTGTATCTTCTCATAGAATGGCTCAAGCAAACACAAGTGAGTTAGCACAGGGACACCAGATCACTGTCACCTGCTTGTGCTCATGGCAACATGGTTGTTTGCATTAAACGTATCAGTGCTCTGTAGTTTTGTGGTTGAGCGTGTTTGGACAAATGTGTCTCCAGCTCCAGTGTTTTGTGGGAGTTGCTCAGCTGAAGCAATTCTCTGTCTGAAATATATATATATATGTTTATGTTTATCTGCTGTTGATTCTATAAGAAGTGACAAGTCATTTAATATATGTGACTTAATGCTTGTTGCACTTGTTGCAGTGTTCATATACTTTTAATTCATAGTCATTTTTGGTCAGTTGTGACAGTTTTGTCTCTTTCCTGGTTGATTCTAGTGAGGCTACAAAATTATGTGCCCGGGCTGCAAAGAAGAAATATACAAATATACATATATGCATATATATATATACATATATATATATATATGTGTGTGTGTATATATATTAACACATTAGCAACAGTACTTCTACTTCAATTAACCCTTTAACACCTACTGTGTCTGTGGTGACATGCTTGCGCAAGAGTGCTTTGGATCACCATAATTGCTTAACGGTTCACGCTATAGAAAAAATTCCACCGGTTTCTGAACGCTGAGAAGTTGCTCTTTACAGCCAATATGGTGTCAATCCAGTAATTCCACTCATGCCTCTCCCAGAAGCTCGCGAAGCGGCGGCTTCAAAACCAAGTGAATACACAGAAATGTTCTATTTTTTATTTATTTTATAATAATATACTTTTCAAATTTCAACTTTTATTTGAGAAATGTGTTATTGTTGCTCAATTGGATCGTTTTTCCCCCACTAAAACTGTCAAATCAGATTCTGTTGTTGTCTTTTTCTTCCATTTAGACTGTTATTTCACTCTTAAAACATGCAGTAAACTGTAAATAACTGCCAGATATTGAAAGTTCAAAATGTTCTGGGAAAATGGGCAAAAGTACATTTTCTGACGCTTTTATAGTCAAATAAACAACAAGACCAGGAGGACATTTTGAGGCTTAGTTGATAAAGGGTTAACTATTCTAGTATGCTGTCCGTCCCTGCCGATTCCCTTTCAGACTTCTGATAATAATGACTGAGATATCACTTCTGATGATAGTTTGCTGGTACAAGTGTGATGAGTGAATGACACTGTGTGAGCCTTAAATAGGCTATATATATGTGGCTGCCATGGTGTTGCCAGGGAACCTTGACCATGTAACCAACAATTAGTGAGACCATAAGCAAAGAAATCAAACATGTCCGTGTGCAATCTCACACATTTCTGTACCACGTGCAGCATGTGTGTCTGACCCGTGTCCGTGTGTTTGACCCCTGCTGTTATGAACTGTGAGAGCTTCCATAAAAGGCATAGACTGTAAGATGAAAAAATATGATATCAATCTGTGACAGATGGGAGCAAAACTGACATTTATTTATGTGAAACTATTTGAAGTTGTTCTGCTAACCACATGAAACATGAAATTAAGTCAATAAAAGACTGCACAAAACGCATTGTCTAGAAACACACGAGTGTGGAACAACAGAAATGTGAGCGAGTAAGTAAAACAATCCGGCTGTGAGATAATGAGACGGATCGCTGACTAGATATGGAAGAAGAGATGAATAGATAACAAAATTACCTGAAATATTTATAACCTCTGTCTCTTTCATCACTGCTTTCCTCATAAGCCATTAAAGGGCCCTTTTGGGACCTCTTAATTGAGTTCCTTTTCGGAACAGAATATGAAAGGCTTCTTTTTATTCCCCTCCACCCCTTTTCATCTGGAGAATGGGCTGATTAAAACACGGAGAATGGAAGTTCTAGTGGGAAAGTTCATTGCAATCATGGGTGCAACTTGAGTGATTGACTCAGTCTTGTGTAAGACATTAAGTGGACATAGTTATTGAGCATGGACACACTGCAGCTTTACACATATCCTCAAGTCCTCACCAGGCCTGGAGCTTCCAACCAGGAGACGTATTGAGGTCATGTACTTTTTTTCCCCCTGGCAGCAAGGGTTTTACCATACTGCAGAGGGTTCACTTTCAACAATAACATATGAACATGCACTCGGCATTTTAGATGCTGAATCCAGTATTTCTTAAAACCAGTATATCTTACTATGCCTGCTAACTAAGATAGAAAAAAAATAAAGGATTCAATATTACTTCAGGGGTACTCCGATCAGGGGCACTGTAGTATATATTGTAATGCAACTGCTTTCCATCCCACCTTGTCAAAATCTGACAATATGTCACAACACGTGGAGTGTGACTCCAGTGCACAAACAACTGCTTCTACACTTAACTGCATCTCTGCTACATATGAAGAGAAGCAAAATCTGAATGGCTTGTTGAATCAAATGTTTTCTGACCCAGAACATGTGAGTGAATCATAATAATTATCCTTAAAGGGAATAACTGGTAGTGTTCCTGCTCCCATTAGTTTCTTGATAGTCCCCGTGGCCCTGGTTTTTATTGTATGGAGCCTTGTGCTTTTCTGTAGTAGTTTTGGGTCACATAAGTTATTTTCTTTCATTGGACAGTTTAATCTATGTTAGAAACACACAAGAAACATTATAATGAGGTTTGACATTTTTTCACCCTAGTTTTAATAGATATGGGGTTTTTCTTACCTTTGTATTTACATCACATCTTTTTTTCCCCCACTGAGAAAGTTACAAAACCAGCCGCCTGGATTTTTATTTCCACACCAGACCTCCAAATGATTCATTTACCTATGACTGATGAAGAAGCAGCAAATTCATTTGCCTTTTTTAAAAGTGGAAATGAAGAGCTGGAGTACTGGAAGCAATACTTTGACTGATGAATCACTGCTCGCTCTGCCATCTACAAATGCCGAGCAGATGGTCTGGCATAGCTAAAATTAAACTGCTAACAAATATGCAGGTAGCGTTGTGGATGTGACCTCGGTGGCAGCCGCTGTGTTGTTGTCAAGCTCCTCTATTGTTCTGTCGCCTCTGAGTTAGGAGAGATGGCCACTGCATTGTAGTGAAGTGCAAAAAGCATTGTGTGACAAGTGTGCACCTGCGTGTGTGTAGGACAGAGGGAGGTTGTGGCTTTCCTGAGGTGAGATTTTTGTGGGTTCTTTTCATCCCTACTTTGATGAGATTTTAAAAAGAAAATGTCTGGGGATGTGATTTATTATATGACATGAATAAGGGGACAGCAGAATAATGTATATTCCCAATGGACTGCACTTTTAAAAACAAGCATTTCTCTTTGCTGCAACATATGGGAATAGCAGAAGCGCTGTCATCACAGGACTCCGGTGTGTTTATATGTAAAGCATAAAAAAGGCACTGAATGATACTCTGTTGTCTGGAACATCAGCAAATGCATCCATCCATCCGAGTGTATGTGTCTGAGGACAATTCCACCGTGGATTTCCTGTGCAGGAGAGTGGATGGGTGTTACAACAAAATGAGAGGCCTAACTCTCCATAGATCTCATTAGACCGGTCATAACATAGCAACAACAGTGGAAGGCATACTCATCTGACTCCTGTTCCCCTCCCCGCACACTCCCAAAGCCATAACATCAGCTCTTTTGCGCCATCACAGGCTCCGGGTTAAAGCTACAGTCAGTACATGACTGACTGTGGTTGTCTGCTGACACGACAACAGACCGCCATCATTAGTCTGCCTTACCGTATCGCTCATTACAGGACCTCTTTTTATTTGAGATCCATGCAGAGTGGATGGAAGAATCTGTTTTTCCACTCAGAGACATTCTGAAGAACACTTTTTTTAAAGGTGTTAAATGATTGTATGCCCGTTTTGGACTTGAAGGATAGAATGGAAGAACATGATCTCCCAGAAAGAAGTACAAATAGCATGCCACATTTAAGGACATTTCGTGTGCCATGTCAATGCATTTTAAGCTTTAATGTGTTATTCAACAAACTGTTCAGGCTTTATTGATGGTGATGGTGACTGTGATGTTACACTAAACACTGTAAAACACAATTACTTGGTTATGTTTAGGCACGAAAACTGCTTGTTAAATTTTGAGAAAAACACTAAATGGTTAGTTACAGGAAATGATGTTACATTGTGTGACGCCATGTAACAAAACCAACTGTTATACTGAAATAGCTTTAACTCAATCAAATATTTTTGTTGTTTGTAAGCCCTTTGCTTGTTGGACCCATCTACCACCGGTCCTCCCTCAAAAACAACCATATTGGTCGTTTTTGCACAGGCAGCAAAACACGAGCCATTCTTACATTTTAGACTGTCCTCCGCTGCCCTCTAGCAGGTGTAAGAGTAATGATTGACCGGGATGCAAAGGGTTTGTGTCCCATGTGAAAACAAAAGTAAACGGCATCATTGAAACACCACATGCCTTACGCTATGTGCATCATGTTTTTACCTAACTGTGTCACTTCCGGTTGTCATAACTACTTCTCTCCTTGCATTTAAGTACATTCATTTACTCTTTAAATTGTCTTTTATAACGCCTAACTAGGAAGCTTTTTGCCCTAAACGTAGGTCAGTGGTTTTGTAGCCTAAATTCAACAAATCTGCAGCCATTTTTAACACTGCAAATTGTGTATAATGGTGTTTGTGCTATTTTTAGAACGCTCCGCTCTGTGCTGCAAGCCATAAGACGCTCATGTGTCGATTTGACAAATGCTCATTAGGGGTGGTATCGACATACAACCTATTCTATCGTTTAGGTTGGACAGCATGTTGCCCACCACTCCAACCCAGAGAGGGCTTTTATGCGTCATCGCATCACTTCCTGGCCCTGACCAGTAATATCAAGTGTTGTTGTAGTATGAAATGACACTCAAGAAGCAAAAAATAGTGGCGAAATAACCTGCAAAATGAAGTGGCATGTTTGGATACCAGTCTGAATGGAGAGTAATTTATGGTGGAGTTTTTTTCCCCTCTGTAATGACATGGATTCATTTGTGAGCTTGTTTTTATTTTTCGAATCATCTGATAATTTTTTTTACCACAGAGGGATAATCCTCGATCAGATCACATCCCTTTACATCTTATGGTGAGCCTTTATAAAATCAAACACAATATCAACCGAAGCGAGTTAATTCTAGTTATTGCAGGGAAGTGCACATCACAGGAAACAAAAAATATCATATTTGTGCTTCTGTTTGCCGGCACTGATACCACTCCGCTGTGTATTCTCCATATTAATGAACCTTTCTATCACACTAAAACAGATTATCGCAGCTCTGCATTTATTACAAACACCAGTGTAAAGGCAGCATTGTGGCAGAGTAATTATGAGCTGTGAATTGAAATATAGATACACATCATCACTATGTGATATTGTCAACAACAATATGTGCTGTCTGTGGGGAATAGATATGGGTTTCTTTGGCTGCGCATCTTTTTTATGTCTCAATTACTTCCTTTTTTCACTGTAGCTTCATGTTGAAATGAACAAAGCGGACAGTAAAAGCACTTTTTTAATCCATTCCTTCCTTTTGCCCTGACTTAGGTGTCATGATTTGATGAAAAAAGCATGACACCAGAGACAGATCAAAGTCATATTATGTCATAGTTCAACAGAGATGGAAGGAGAGGAAGAGCAGAGGAGAACTGAGATTAATAGCTGCACAATATAAACTGTCGATGTATTAACAAGACTTAGGGCCCTATTTCAGCAACCTATAGTGTACCTATAGTCTCTGCATTAATCATAGGTCTGTTTTGGGCGTAACATGATTTAAACCGTGTCATCGGTTGCCTTCTCCACTCCCTTCATAAAATTCAAGATAAAGATAGTCTCCTCCGTTTCCAAATTCTTTGTCTTCTCAATGAGTCATTTGGACTTCATATGAGCAAAGGACAAAATTTCATGCACTAATTAATATTGGTGTGAAAACAACAATGGCTTCAAGACTCCCAAAAATGTGACAAGTTGTGTATTGTGAACAGTTGATCAATCTGACAACTTGAAAGTCCGGTGGTCTGACATAGGTGAAAGATGCAGGGTCGAAACTAGAAGCAAGACATTGTTTTAATTAAGAAAATACCCACATAACAACACACATGGCAGCATGTCACATGTTCTCTAAAAGTCATTATTTTAGTGTTTGTCAGTGTTGAGGAAAATAAAATGTTTGTCTTTACCAGCTGGTGTCCTGGAGTTGCAGTCTGTCTTTGGGTTGGGTTTGCTTCACTAAAACGAATACAGGATAACTGGTATCATAAAGCCAGTTATCAGTCTGCCTATTTTAGACTTGCACAAATGCAGACTAATTAACATCTTGACATTTTCTTACCTTAGGCCTCAAAGTTATATCTGCTGCTCTCCTGTTGATTGTCTGAATGAGACTGTCTATGAAATGTTGACACTGCAAACTATACAGTGATGAATTTTTGCTCTGGACCATGAAAGTGTCTGAACATCTCAGACTGAATGACTCATGAATACCAAGGATGACGTAGAAAATGGTGTTGGACCAAATGATTAAAAATAGTGATGAGAATCTTGAATTAAAGAAGTAAGAAATCCTGATACTGGTATTTCCCATCTGCAATACAACACAGGATCAATGCTAAGAGATGTTCTCTCATACGGTAAGCAATAAAAAGATAGACTTGCATGACTCTCTGTAGTCTCACACAGCCCAGAGACACTGTTGATCTTTTAGCATTAAAAACAGATCAGTGAACCTTGAACCCAGGAGCTAGAAGCTTTTTGGCCCCTGCTGACTCCACCTCTGCTCATCTGCCCCCGTCAGGGGATCTACAACCTGCTGTGTGTCTCAGACGATGGCCTTGAGGAGCTATTGTACCGGGAAGCATAACCAGTATGCAAGCAGCACCTAAAGGAAGTGAGCTGGCCTTGAGCTGGCCTGAATAAATACACTCTCATGCACAGCGCCTTGAGTCTTGGCACAGTAATCTGGAGGCCAATTGGCCTTTGCGTCCTCTCCTGCCTTGTAAGTACAGTATGTATCTGAAAAGGTCACAAGAGAAATGGCTTTAGCTAGGGTGTCTTTTTTAAAAATCCAGTTTAAGGTTGTAAGACTTGGATATTGTGAACAATGTTCAAAGGCAGTTTCAAAGAGTAACTGTATTCTGAAATGTGCAGTTAACTCACTTTGGTGCTAAAATATATATATGAATATATTTTTAAGCTGAAGTCAACCAGAAGGAACTAAAGCTCTGGTAACTAGAAAAGAAGAAAAAATTTTAAGGAAAGTTGTGAAAAAAATATTCTTTTTAGCTTAAATCATTCACTGAAGGTACAATAGAGAAAAACATCCAACCACTTAAACTGAGACCCTGGTACACTCCATTTGTTCAGCATCAGGAACTAATATATGAGACAGTCAACCCTGTCTTCTATGAATGTTTTCAGTATTAAACTGTTCTGCATTATGTCAAGTAGCAACAGTAAATGCCTTGACTGAATTAGAAAGAGATCTTTGTGCGGAAACTTTGTGGATGTTCCAGGTCACAGACTCCCTTAGCAAGTCAAGATCGCTTAATGTGTCATATTTAATAATGGCTTTCCCTTATTAGAAACTCACCTATTAAGCATTTGGCTTTAATTGCTAAACCTGAACCACTACTTCAACAGGTTTTTCTTCAGCTCTGTGAAACTTTATAGTGACTTAGTTATGGTGAACTGTCAGGCTGACCATCTTGATATATTGTCTATGATTGGAACATTTAGCAGAGTGTGATATCTAGGATATCCCCACCAAGAGTTGGCAGGGACCAGTTAAAAGAGATCATAAGACACACATCTGTCATAAATGTCAATGTTGAGCTGTATCAGATGAATGTGTGAATAAGAAATGAATGCTAACAACTTTTCCAAGACAGTGGTAACAGAAGCAGATCAGGACAATTAGAGAATGTTAACTGAATGCTGTTGGTCCTTTCTAGCCCTAGTTAATGGTGAAGGCACTTAAAACTGCAGCTAGCGTTAAGACTAATTGCTAGTGATGTCCAAATTAAGATTCATGAACCATTGTCTTTTTTTTCTGCGCCTGTAGAATGAAAGCACAATAAAATGCCAGTCCTTGAGCCTTTAAACCACGAGTGCCATATATTGGGGTCAACAACAAAACCTAAAGGTTCATGAAGCTTCATTTGGACATCACTACTAATTGAGCTTGTCTTTCTAAGGGCCCGAACAAGCTCTAGAATCAATACTGACATTAGGAATAAGAAAAACATTTTCAGATAAATAGATTCTTGATTACCACTTTGATATAATGGAAATAAAACAATTCATAAAACATCATGTTCCCCCAAAAGATAATTTGCTAATGCAAACAGAATACGTGTATTGTAAGAGATACAAACACTGAAGTCAAGTAAGATCAGAAAACTTTAATTTGATTATGAAAATGCATGAGAATTTATTCAGTCCTCTAAGCAGCAAAAAGCTCTGTTGGTTTAAACAATCTGTCTTCCAACCTGAGAGAGCTTATTTAGCTTTGCTTTGTTACGCTAAGTACAAGGAGGTCACCAAACAAGCAGCACCAGTAATCATGTCCAATGTTTGATAATGTTGTTTGTTTTTGAGAAAAATAAGATTATCATAACAAGCCATTCAATAAAAATGTCTTCCATGCACCAGCTGACCTAACAGTGCTTGAATTTCATATGGCATTTACTACCATGCTTGTGTTCAGCTCATTGTTTGGCAAAGCTTAAGGCTCACTTGGTTACCATTCTGTGAATAACATGGGAGCTTTATGAGGATTATGCCAAAGCTTCATGGCTCAGATTGGTTTTTAGGATGGAGAATCTAGACACAAAGTGTAGACCACTGTCCTTTTCCCCAAGCCTCTGTGAATGTCACATGCTGGCACGCTTGGCACAAAGTGTGTGAGCAAGGCAGCAAAGGCAACTGAAAACTGGCCATGAACGCAAATACCATCAGAGAAACAGTGACAGGCATGGCAAAAGGGCAAAATCTGACACACATTGGTTTCCACTGGGAAAAGGCAGCTTTATGAAGAAACACACACACTGAGAAACTGCTGTTACTGTTTGAAACACCACCCATTGAACATATGACACTGTTGCTCTTAACGGCAGGTATTTACAGCTTGGAGTCATTTCTCACCACTGACTCGTATTCCAACTGCTTTTCCTTTTTTCTCTTTTTCTATCAGACAGCCTGTTCTACCTGCCAGTCATCTCAAGCTCTCTAAAAGCCTGCTTCTCCTCCTTGTCTCTCCTCCGCTCCCCCTCCCTATATCTGCTCTGAAGGGGTCACTGCAGTTAGAGCGAAAACAGACCCAGCAGTGGATTTTCAATTGAATTGTCAGAAGCTGGCTGTTTTAATAAATCCTGCCCAATAAAAGGGCAGGGAACCTTTTGTGAAGTGGCTTCACCCATGACGCCCAGCTTGGGTGCTCTCTGCTGAACCTTGTCTGCCAGAACCAGCTTCCCCAAGATAAAAAGCACCTGGCAGGTCTTCACTGGATAAGGGGGACTTTGAAAATCACACAGAATAAATAAATTATTGCATCCAGATATAGGTTTAATATTGTAACTGTCAAGGAAACACAAAACATGGTTGCCCTACAAGGTTAAAGCTGAAAAAGCTAACCTAATTAGTTATCCCTCTTTGTAATTCCTGTATTCATTTTCATATTATTATTCATATTATTATTAGTGTAGTAGTAGTAGTATAGATGTAAAATATCTAACATTTCTGTCTAAAAAGGGAATATGTAATGTGCCTCAATCAATTTTCAATCCAAGAAATCCATGATTTTAATGATCCATCTCATTTGGTTGCCTGTCATTAGTGTCATATCCTAGTGATGCCCAAATAAAGCCTCATGAGTTGTTTTTGTTGACCCACAAGAACATAAAATGAAAATGGTTCATGAGGCTTTGTGAAGCTTCATTTGGGCATCACTGCCATTTGTTTATGTAAGATGAGATTTATTTTTGTGAAAATTTATTCTTACATTACGTTTTTTTTAAAAACAGGTTTTATTCATGTATATATAATGAATGTTAAGTACACATATGTTGAATCATGTTCCTTCCTTTATCCAGGGAACCGCATGTGGTGCACCCTAACCCTAATGAAAGACCGTGGAGTGACCAAGTTTGTTGTTAGAGATTAGTTGTCCTACTGTTGAGGCGTACATTTATGTTGACTGATTTACACAGATTTATCCACATTCTAGTCTTGCATAGCCATAGAGGAAAAAATGCTCTGATTCATGATTAGAGTCACTGTAGTCTTGGGCAGCATTAAGCCCAGGATGCAGTGATACTTAAAGTCTACCTCATGAAAAAACCCAAGTCCCAAAAGTTGTTTAAACTCACCAATGTTGACGTATTAAGTAGCATTAACCAGTTTTATATCCGTATAAACATACTGACTGGGCATCTTTAAAGCAAGACTATGTAATGTATGGCTCCAGGAGAAAAACACCAGTTGTATACACTTGAGCTACAGGTGACCTTGTTTTCCTTGTGAATAACTTTTAATTAGAATAAGAATTAATTAACTGTCTATAGTATAGCTTTAACAACAGTAATTAAGTTATAGGGGGGGAAAACAATGACTACCTGGTGAATAATAGCAGGCAACAACCTTGGCTTTTAACAAACATACATTACCACCACATACTCATTATTCCTTTTAAGGGTAGACTTTTAACAGTCTATAGTAGCTGTAACAGGGAATGTGTTTTCTTTTCACAAGCGGCTAGCCACCTCTCCTAACACTGCACTGACAGTATCATCAGTATCATGATGATGATCAGCACTTAGCACGCTGTTCCTCTGCCTGGAGCAACAAAATGGAGAGGAAGAGACTGAGGAGAGGCAGGAGGGCAGCGTCAGAAAGGCACAACACTGGCAGTGTTGTAAGGAGTGACAGGAGGGTGCACGAAGGATCAGGGAAGATGCAAGTTGCCTTGGTTGGAGTACCATAAATGTAACAGTCAAAGTGTTGGTTGATGGTTTCTAATTGGTGTTGCTTTGCTTTCTTAAATCTTAAAAAAGATTGGATGTGCTGAAAAATGACTTCATTGTGAGCAACAGTGGAAATATAAAGTCTAAGATAACCATAACTAGTCAGCTCAGACATGTCAATTTATTGCCCATGATCCTTTCTAGGTAATATGTTCAAAATGTTTGTAGATAAACCTTCATTTTGCCAGGCTTTCTGAGGTTTGGAGGGAATCTTGTTGGTATGGTAAGATGCTTGTTGGATTCAAGGGTGCCATTTCATAGGCTGTTACATTGAAAAAGTGTCGCTAAAGAAAAAGCTTTGTTTGCTGCTGAGCACCATTGCCAGACTCAGACAGCCACAGACACAACACTTAGCCTCACACTTGCTTGACAGAAACATATGGGTGATGTCAATGGGCCTAGATCAAGGTTTTATAGAGTCCATGGCCAGACTCCACCCTCCTGACTGCAATTTATTTAAAAACTCGATTTTCTCCAGTGCTATGTGTGTATGACAAATCAGGTTACATGAAATGATGCTATACTAATAAAGATTACATTTGTACGGTGACAAAGCATCACCATTGCTGAACTTAATAAAGCCTTGAGCCTTGTAAAGACAGATAATCACTTGTGAAAATGTTATGCATTAATACGAGAACTATTATGTGAAAATCATTACTTATTCTAGACCCTAATCAATAAGTCAGTGAAGACATAGAACTTTTGCACAATGCATGTACAGAGATTTACTACCAATAATAAACTCCCCACTTCAATTAGAATTAGACTCTTGGCCTTGAGGAATCATGATGCAATGATCTGCCCATTCATGCAGCTACAGTTGCTCCCGGCTTGTCGAGCCCTACTAAATAATTTGACATGGCCAGTAGGAAATAAGATTACTTTATATTGGCATGTATTCCTCTTATCTATATGGTGCAGTTTGGAGATAAGAACTGATCATCTATGCTGGCACTGTGTACTCACGCTGCATGGAATGCATACAATTATGCAAATGGTGTTGAAAGTCATAAAGCCTTGTTCGGAGCCTGAGAACCCCCCTCTTTTCTACTCCACTCCTGTTCTCCACTCTTTGGCTTTGGAGAAAATCCACCGTTATGGATGGCGGGAAAGGCGGCTTGTGCAGCAGGCGCGCATTTGTAATAAGAGACGCACCGGGAAAGAAGGCAAGCTTGTGAAATATTTCAAAAATAGGAACAGGGAGAAATGGGACCTTTTTACATCTGTTTATCAGCCGCGGTGTGCGGATGTATTCATCAACATATAGAGTGGTCGGTAAGCCTCTCAGCTGGCTGATCACAGATTGCCTCCACTGTGGTCAAGTATCAACACAGTTAAGGGCCTTGCAGCATGTAGGTGCTGTAATTATACAGTGCAAGTGGTGTGTTCACAAGCACCCTCACCTGTAACACTTGCTCCTTTTTCCCCTATTGAAGAAAGCCAAGGTAACCTGTGAACACTACTTCACCTGATCACATAACAGTACAAAATACCAGCCGCAATCTCAAAACTGCTTGTGTGTTGGTTTGGGGAGAAAAAAAAATGTTTTTCCATGTTTTACCTTTAAATAAAAATATCCTCAGAGGGTATGACAGAACAGCAGAAGGAAAAGAGAAGAAGGGTTTCTGTACTGAGGGAGGCTTAAGACTTATGATAAACAACTGAATTGATGACTGATGAATCGACTTTGTCTTAAGGCCAGCAATTGTTCTGTTGTTTGTTTGATTACTTAATGTTATCAGACAAGACACTGAAAGCCATTTCAGAGAACAGTATGATCTGACCTTCTCTCAATGCTGCATGAAATAAATTATTTCATTCATCACACAAAATAATATTTCAGACAAACTTCTCTCAATACAGAGGAATCAGAATTTGTGGTATGCGCTCTTCCAGTGAGCTAAGAGGACACCCCAAAAATACTTACTTTGAGATTAAATAAATACTCCCTTATTACAGTTTCAACCAATGTTTGAAAATAAATAAAACATTAAATATATGTATCAGAGGTTTTTCTAATACACAAATTCAAACCCTTGAATTGAGTTTTTTTGTTACAAAAAGCATCTAATATATTTCTTCTTTTTCTGTCCAGAAACATCCAAATTGAATACATCAAAGTAATTAATATGAATTCTAAATAACTGAAATGCCGCCTATCTCTGGATGAACCCACTATCGACTCTTTATTTCACCTCCTGGAGTTAATGCAGCATATTGAGATCAATATGTTTTGTCCGATTGTCAGACGGGCTATGTGTGTGAATATTTAGCTGCGTCTCAGACCAGAGGTTTCTATACCTAAAACAGATAAATGTACATGAATAATTCATATTAAGGGTGTGTGGGTTACATCACAGCGACTGTCAATGTTAATCAGATGATAAGATAATTTGTATGGTTCCCACAACACAAGGGCAAAGAGGATAATCATACTTTAAGATGAGCTGGGACAATACGTAATATAATGAGCATGACATGGAAACCTTTCAATACTGTGCCGCTCTTTCTGCGGCATCAAGACATCTAGGATGGATAAGATCATTATCACACAGCTTTGGCGTGTTCTACATTAGCTGTGCAGAGTGATTATTGGAACCAACTGAATTATGAGGCTGATTTGTGAACCATTGCTGTGGCGGTTATCACAGACTGGTGGTAATAAGGCATCCAGAGTTTGGATGATGAAGGCGAGTTAAAGGGGATGAAAGTAGGACACCACAGCAACGTTTGACGTGAAAACTGGCTTAATTATGATGGATTTGAGAGGACATCTGGCATGCAGAATGGCCATCAAACCTAATGTATAATATATGTTTTTATATTTATCTGAGTACAACGACAAGGCAAAAAAAGTGGCACATAGAAAGTCAGTGCAATGGAGGTCACTTATTTTTCATTTTTGTGACAAATTGCTGAAGAGTGTGAGGTATCAACACAAGTCCCAGACAAAGGTTCTTGCATGAAATGACAAATATAATCAAGAGCAACAGCACCAACATAAGACTTTCAAAATGCAGCACCATAATGTGGGATTCAAACAAGAGGAAAAACCAGGGCTTTTGCTTTTTAAATACATTTTTTGTCAGTCTGCCACAAAGTTTGTTTCCACCTGAACTCAGGTAGAAGGTGGCTCAACACACTCTGTGGCTGAAGAAAAAAAATGCAAAAATAAAAAACAATAAAATGAAGACATTTTTTTCTAATTTGACGACAATACAAAGCATTATGAACTCAAACAATTCCAAATACAGAATGCGACACAGATGCACAGAACAAAAGAAGAAAAAGAAAAAAGGGTTAAAAAAAATAGTTACAAAACAAAGTTTGCAGGGTCCAAGCTGTTGTTGCCATGGTTGTGGCTCATAGTTACTTTTTCACATACAAACCCATAAAAGGAGACACAGCCTGTGTAAGTGATGATGTTTAGCAGCAACAACCTTCTGTTCCTGACTGTGATGCTTAATAATGACCAGGAAAGTGTATTGGGGGGACATTATGATGTCGCTCCAGCCTAGTTACTGTGCTGGGCTGGTGCTGGTGCTGTTTCGCTGGTTTCACTTGCGAACCTTCTCAGAGCCTGTTTGCTTTTACACAGGCTAGAGGGCCAAGTCATTATGCCGCTGTGTACGCCTGTAAACATCTGTACTTAACAATGGCAGACTACAACTTTTTTCACAAAAGGTGCTCCTGTCTTTACAAGCCTACATTTGCATCCAAACACGACTTGTACAACATATCTGTGCTGCTCGTCTTGATGGCTTTGGACCTCAATTACAAACTGAATGTAAGAGTTTAATGTTAGACATTGTTGTAAGCTTGGTCTTGTTGGTTAGATAATCCCGCCCCCTCTGATTCGTGGTTCGATACAGCAAATAGTTTGCACCATTCTGGATACAGTTTTCCTGGCAAAGACCCATTTCTTTGGCTATCAAAACTAGTTAGAGATTGGGCACCAGCTCCGAAGTGGCCCGCAATTCGCTTGGTCAAAAATGAGTACCAGCGACCTTTGAAATTCTCCCTTATTTTACCCATTTAGACATTTGTGAGAAAAAGTGCCATTACTACTTACTTGACCTCCTCATGTTTCATGGATGAACTGATGAAGCAGTTCATCCTTGCTTTCAAGTGGACATAGATGCCACATTTGAAGAAATTCCCTCCGGACGTTCCTGGGGTAGCACTGTCATGAGGTCACAGTGACCTTAGAACATAAAAAATATAATCTGTTCATCTTTGAGTTGAAGTGAATGTTTGTTCCAAATGTGAAGAAATTTCCTCAAGGTGTTCCTGACATGTCGTGATCACAAAAAAAAGGATGTGAGATCCCAGTGACCTCGACCTTTGACTACCAAAGTCTAGTCCGTTCATACTTGAGTCCAAGTGCTGATGTGTGGATGGACAAACTACAACTACATAATGCCTCTGGAGGTTTGGTGTATAAAAACCAATAAAGTGAAGGAAAAGGAAATTAAAACTCAAGTAAAGTCGAGAAAGTCACTGTGATAAAAAGTATGTTTTAAGAAGGGACCTCAGGGAGATCAGTGACTGAGCCGACCTGATATCATCGTTCCAGAGCCTTGGTGCCCCGACTTCAAGCACTCTGTCCCCTTTAGTTTCCAGCCGGGCCTCTGGGACGGACAAAAGACCTCTGTCCAAGAATTTTAAAGTGCATAACGGCTCATATTGTTCTGAGAGGTCAAAGATATAGCAGAGAGAAGACCATCAAGAGTCTTCACAGTAAATAGTGAAATGATAAAATACATTCCAAAGCACACAGCAATGGGTTCTTGGTCCAGGCTCGATGAGGTAAAGGTGTGTAAAATGTTCTCTGTGTCTTTTTAGATCGTAACTGTATGTCGTGTATAACAGGTTCAAATGTAAACAGTGTAACTAAACCACTAACCGTGAGTTCATATTTACAGGTGCGACAAGCCCCTGAATCTCACAATCAAATGGTTAAAGTAAAATCTAGAAAGGTGCACTCAACAGAGCGCAGACCTCCACCAGGTGTTTCAGTCCTCCTGCATAGTGTGGCTCTGAACAATCCAAACTCAGCCCAGAAAACAAACATTTTAACAGTTTTGTTTACTTGTCGTGTTGCAGACAGACCTCACAAAGTCCTATTGATCCGTTTTTTACAATTACATCTCAGCATAATCAGTTGATTTGAATGTGTAGAAGCGCTGTACCAGCTCTCATCCAGACTGATGACAGCATTTGTTTTTTTGGCTATTTCAGCAACAGTTGACCATGGAAAGTCACATTAACTTTGGTGTTGTTTGTTGTTGCCTAATAACATGAATAAATGTGATGCTGCGGTCAAAGTTGCTGGGTGCTGAAATGAAAAGCCAGAGGTTACGTCATGCACTGCAGTGTGACCTGCAGAGTGGCAGAAATGCCTTTGCTATGTAACTGAAACAGCTGTTGATGACTTGCTCCCTCTACTGGGTTGGAGAAGTGAGGAGTAAGTTAGAAGAAGTGAGGAGTCAGAAGTCAGTGATGATATAAAAAAGTGATTACACGTTTATCAAAAATGATGAATCACTGCAACCACAAATGTATGACATTAGTCATAAATGTGCAAAACAACATTTGGCTGATTGGTCCAGTAATATGAGAAATTAGTTGCGGACAGACAGACGGACAGACAGATGGACGGATACACACGCAAACTCGCAACCAAACCTATGATCCCCTCGAGGCTTACGCCTGGCAGAGACAATAAACTCGTTTTCCAACACAATTGATGAATAGTCATCTGTGTTTTCGAAATTTACAGCTTGTTTCTTTACTTGCTCGTGCTGTGTGAATTGGCAGGGTGTTTCTGTGCTCTGTTTGGTTTTCTGTATTTGCAGCACGTTTGGTTGTGCCGCATTCATGTTGTCAAGTCGGCGAAGGTGTTTTCTTTATTTGCTTGTATTTTGTCTGTTTGCATGTGTCGCCTTAAGCTGCGGCATGCTGAGCTCGGAGAGCCACTGTAAAATTCAGGTAAATTGGGGTCAAATCATACCTGATGCTATGCACTGAAACAATTAGGCAAAAAATCTTTGAACACACAGCTCCACTAAAATCTGCACAGTAATAATGATCAAAGGAGACGTGACTTGTTTCAAGGACAGAATCTCTTTGGTCTATTTGTTTGCCTCTGTTGCTGCTCCTGCCCGTAATCTCTGGAGAGCGGCTGTGTTTTTGGATTGATGCGGACCGTGTAGGGAGCCCGGAGAATGCTGCAGGCAAGTGTCACTTCCCATTGGATGTTCCTGGTAACTACTATACATGTTTCAAAACAAACTGTCCCGTGCCGGGTCTGAGATGTTTTCATATCTCTGACCCCCTTTTGACTCGATGACTTTGACCAACTAAAAACAGCTTATAGCTCAGAAGGAGGTGTTAGGGGAGCTTATCAGGTTAGAAAAACAAGTGCAGAGGCGTAAAGAGACCTTTAACCTCCAACGATTACACCTTATATGCTAATACTGACTATGCATGTGCATGTATAATGTGCTACCTCTTCCTTTGGCCACTGTGGACAATTAAGATATGTGCAACTCCAATTGTTTTGAAGATAACATATACCTGCTGGTGAAACACCTCTAATGAGGATCCTACAAGATTATCGCTTACAATGAGCCATAAATAACTCCTGGTGTTTGCATATTGCATAAACAAAACAAACATAACAAAGAAGGAGTGAATACAATTGCATAAGGAATTTATAAGCTGAGAAATAATGGCACTGTACTTTTTCTACTCTGTCAGAAGGAATAAAAAGTTGTGTAGTCCCTCGCTCTCTTCTCTCCCACTGCAACTTCTGAGACATGTTTTCCCCCTCTCTGTGTCTGTGTAATTGCACTTCACTCTCAGCTGCCTCTCAACATATTTGATGCATTGACAAATTCCCCCTTTCAGTGTTCTCATCATGGCAATTCCCTGGAAATGTACAAGAAAGAGGAGGAGGCAGGCGTAGAAGACAAGCACAGAGCAGCCCCGGCTTCCCAGATGGGTTGTACCACATCGATTGACTGGTGAAATATATCTCATATCATATAAAACCAGCTCAGAGCCATGATATCTCTTTAGGGAGAAAACTCCGGGTCTCCCAAAGGCTTCTGGAAAACAATTGACAAGATGCAATGCTTTTGCTGCAACTGAGAAAGCTAGAAACAATCGCATTAGACCCGCTGCATGTCTTGTTTTCATCCAAGGTTGCAACAGCACCAGGAAAGGCTTGATTTCTTTGATTTATAGGCAATTAAAAGTAGCTTTAAACATGATTTGTTTTATTCCAAGCCTCATCCACCATCGGGGGAAATCTCTACTAAAAAGAAATTCCTCTGGTATATGACACATGGGTCTGGGAACAGGACAGGCAGAAAAAACCCTGAGGAAAAATTATGTGATAGTGAACGCACATTATTCAGATTTCTTGATTATGGGGGCACTTTTAAACAGTGGGTCAACTGTGGGGAGTTTTCCCCAACCAGCTATATCTTAAGCTGAAGCAAAATATTAAATCACTAACTGCCTTTTTAAATCAATTAGGACTTTCCACTGGGTGAATCATGGTGGTGCATTCATGGGCTGAAAGAGTTTAATATTAGCACATAGCATGATATTAATAAGCTATGATGTTTGGACATTTGACAGGGAATGAACACTTTTGGAAGCCCTCCAACCCATACAACCACATGTGTCTTTTGTGCCTTTATACTATCTACAGGGGTGTTTTACTAAATAAGTGCACCTACCAGTGGCAAAAAGGTCTCAAACATAAACATGAGAGCAGAAGTTTTAAATATGTAGTTAATGCTGTAAAATGATCACAGTTTAGGTTTAGGCACCAAACTTGATAAGGCTTAGGAAAATTGTACGTTACTTCACTTGAATGTGTATGTACATAACATATGTATGTAAATTTAAACAGCAGCCTTTTGAGCTGTTTGTTTGTTTGGTCCGTCCTTTGGCCATGTTAATATTTTCCTGTATAGACTGGAGACTGATTTTATTAAAATATTATTTAACCCATCATTTGAAAACAAAATGTGGTAATCAAGGTGACTGTGTCCACCAGTGATTTATCTTAGAAAGGAAGCTAAAACGTGTTTACTTTGAATAGGATGCATCACCTTTACAGAGGTTTCCATGGGCTGGTATTTTTTTATTTTTTTCTATACCATTCTTGTCATGGAAACCACAAATTCCATCATAATTTTAATATTTAATAGATTGATACATGAATAGATAGCATTTTTTCTTTTTTTTTCCCTTTTACCAGCCAGTAGCTCACTACTAGAGTTTGTACCACTACAGTCCTTATCGCAGCTGCCCGGGTTCAAGTCTGGGTCCTAAAAAAGTAAAAAACAAACAACAACAACATAACAAAGATTTTTTGTTTGCTTTATTGTTTGGGTGCAAACTTTTGGAACTTAACCCTTTCTTTGAAGCATTATTTTTAAAGCTCTGTGCTCCATTGGGACTCAGTAAGTCTCGGGGTAGCCTGTGAGCGCATATAGACCACGTCTGGCACTACCCCATGACATTAATGCCAATCAGTATTCATGGGACAAGTACTCATGTCTCAGCTATCAGGAAAATTTGCTGAGATACAAGAAATCCTCAAGAGCCATTAACGCATGACATTCTCCAAAGAGTCGATATGTGACAGATTGATAAATGAACAAATTATCCAACTTCATCCGAACAGGACTGTTGTCATAGTTAACCATCAAAAATCAAAACATATCTTTTTCATTCTGCTGGCTGTCTATAGCATCAAAGTCAAAGGGATATTGTAATTGGATGCTGATGCAGGCCAATATTAATCATCATTTTATTGTCAGGCTCAGCAGTGAAGTGGGCAGAGCTGCCCTGTTTGGTCCAAGATGGAGTATGCAGAGGAGAAAAGACCAATTTCCTGGTCGTGAATGGAAAGTTCTCTAAAGCAGTTTGGAGTGATTTTTCATCAATCATGGCACATTCCTCCTGAGCTGGGAATTGGGGGGAAAAATTAGAGAGAGAGGGATAGAGAGTGAGAGAAAGGGTTGGACCACTCTATTACCTGAGCGCACTTCACTGTGAATAATGATGTATGACATAAAAGCACTCAAGAGTTTCTTTAAAATGTTGCCAGCATTGATCTACGGCTTCAGTCATGGGATAACACACATTTAACATTTAGGACACCCCTGGGTGAGGAGCGGAAAACATCATGCAGCAGCTCCGCCTCTGCTTCATCAATAGAATAGCAAAGAGTGTTTTCCAAAGATCTTCTCTTTATTTTATATTAACAAAACCCTCAAACATCGTTTCTCTCTGAAAGTCATTTGACATTATGGTCACGTCGCCTGACTCCCTCCACTCCATTTCTTTTGACTTATTTGATAATATCAAAAAATGTCGTATCTATGATGCAATGTCAAGCAAATCTGCTCATTTGTCTATCTCACAAAAATCTCCTCAGTACAAGTTTTGACATGTTTGCCATCAATATTTTATAAGTAAGCCCCAAGGATTTTTATTCTGTCTGAACTTCACACTGTTTTTTTTTCTAAACCACCCAAGGTCAAATACTTGCTTGTATCAAGGACCTTTTCCCTCAGAGAATCCAACAAGACCATTGAAATAAACTGACATCTTGTGCCAGAATAACACATTGTAAAAAACATTAATATTCTGTGTATGTTAGTTTCAGCGTGGGAAAATGGTAAGTGTGGCCGCTGCTACATCTGTATATTGACAGGTCAATGCACTTGCACTGTGCTGCGAGGCTCTCTCACAGTTGTGTGCTTATGCAAAGCAACCGAGTGCGTTTGCACTCTGCAGCAGTTCTGCACCTGCAGGTCTTTTAATGAATAATTGAATCATACACATTATATATTTCTCTGTTAATATGGTAAGAGAGAATTTCTCCCTGTTCTGACTAAGTTTAATTCATGTTTTCTGTCAATGCTTTATAGTATTTCTTTCTTTTCTTTCTTTTTTTTTTGCATTTTTAGAAAATTTCTGACTGACTGACATGGGATTTCTTAGAACAATAATTACACAAATTTACATTGTGCTGAATATGTAACATTAATGTGCATTTTACATACAGTGTATGACTTCGCCAACCAATTCTAGAAATTAGCAGTGAATTAAAAAAAAGAACTAAATTAACAACAATACTGAATGTTCCATTTTAGTCAATTCCTGATCATTTAAAAAAAAGAAAATAAATCTTGAAAGCACTGTATGTTATATATCAGTCAGTTCCTCACCATTTAAATAAAGAATAATTAAAAAGAAAATAAACAGCTTTATGAAACCATTTCCAAAACACTCCAAGCATTGTTTTCTGCATCATGTTCTGTAGAAAAAAGTTTTTATACAGGGCATACTGGGAAAATATATTATACAGTATACAGATATGTCTGTGATACGCCAATATCTTCCAGTAATAAATCAATTGGACTCTATTCTCTGATGTATATTTTTCCCCATTGTCATATTGCTGCTCTTATCATTTTGTCAGCTCTTATACCAACATATTACAATATGACTATTGTACGGCGGCAATCTCAGCCTCACACCTCTGCAGCTAGTGTGCATACATTACCATTATTTACACGGAATTAATGTACAGAATAAAATAGCTACACATTGCTGCAGTGTTCTTCCAACAATCTGGCTTGCAATGTTAAGGATTGTATTTGTTTATCAAGTATTTCCACCTCAGTAGACATTCAACATGTTAATGAGATTTAAATATTCACCCACTGACCTTCTGGCATGCAACTGTGCTGGTTCGAGGGCTTCCACAATGTGTAATTGCTGTAATTCAAGGCCTGGCAGGGAGCTTCATGTCACAGCAATTATCACTGACCACTCACATTAATATACATCACTCTTTTATTGTACAGTTGGTCAGTATACCCTTTGACTGCTCAGGTTGCACTACTTAAACTGCATGCTAGAGGTTATTGACTGCATAAAAGACTATAGATGTGTAACCATGTGCTTTTGTCAGGTTATATATTTGGATGCAAATGTACATTAAGTATACTATTTGTATGTATTGTTGCTGTACATTTAATAACAGTTTACCCTGAAATTTAGAGAGTAGTCTCATTTTATATCAGTCTGATTTTCTTATGCTGTCTAAAATGATCTGCCTTACTTTAGTGTTTGTGAGTCACAACAGGACTTTTGAATTGTGGCACCTGGAAGAAAATAAATAGAAAGCATGCCACAGAATTGATAATAACAGTGGCACAACAGAATGTATAGTAATTTCTATTACAATGGGTCTCTGATTTCACAGAGAGGTAGACAAAGGCATTTCTGCCTGCGGATTGACACGAAAACTGTCATTGACATATTTCATCAGCTGTAACTAGCTGCCTAATTAAGCTAATGTTCCATGAGTCGGGTGAAGGAGCCAGAATTTTGTAAAAGCTGTCTTAAATAGGCACTTCATGGCTGCATGCATGATATTGTGCCAGAACACTGAGGATAAAGCTGCATGTCCTGGGCAAAAAGTCAGCATTCTCATAAGCTGATGATCCATTTAAAGAAGATAAGAAACATCATTGTTCTTGTGTCACAGTGTGGTGCTAGTTAGTCCTTATGTTGTACACATAATAAAGAAAACTGTAGGAACTCTGTTTTGCTTTGTTCAGACTTGGAATAAAGTGCAAGTTGGTTGAAGCGTTGCTCAAGTACTCAGGGAAATGGGTGTCTTGCAAGCAAGGATAATGAATGGAGAGCATCACAATGTGCACTACAATACAAAGAAGGCTAACTAATATCATCCCTGCCCATTTTCATTCCCAGTTCATCAGATACAAATGCTTTGTCACCTTGTACTTATTTAGAGTCAACCTGTTGTGGCAGTGTGGAGAGCATGCACCCTCCACTACCTGTTTCTTGGAGCGCACTGTGGCGCGCACCTGGCTTTGGCGCTGATTGCGGGGCGGGACCGGAAGCTCAGGTCTGAAGTGACTCAGATCTCCTTTGGCCTTTCCCGTGTGAGGATCCCTGTTTGTACTCCGTGGGGGTTGTGCCCGTGGCGGCGTTTGGGGTGGCCAGTTGTATTGCATTCACCCGGCGTAATCAACACACAGCTCTCCGTGGGTGAGTCTACATGACGCTGGCTTATCTGATCTGATCTTTCTGTACTATGCCTACTTGGCGCTCATGTATGCGCCCTCCCTTTGCAGTGTCTCCGCGGCTCGTAAAGGCCGCTGCTTGTGTAGGCAAGTGGCGTACAGTGTTCGGGTAAGCGGCATGCCTCTCTCTTCGACCCATTGGGCTATTCTCAGCCAGGCTAACTCTCTTTCCCTTCACAGCGTAGTGCGTCCGTGTGTGCGTTAGCACATGGTTAATTTGGAGGCTGAGAACACGCCCCGTGGGGGGTCTGGAGACCGGTGCTTCTTCTACTCGGTAAATTGCTCTTTTCTGCCTGTGCCTACCAAATGCTGATTGTTATTTGGTCCTAATCTGAGTGCGTGTTCACCACAGCGGGACCCTGCCGCATCTCCCGTTTTCTCCTGTGGGCTACCTGGGACCCCGCACCAATTAAAGCGCTGGCTACCTCTGGCACAACTCCTCCCACATCCGCTGTTCTGATTGGCCCGTTTGGATTGATTCTGGAACTTTGGTAAGGACTCAGTTTTCCATTATTTATTGGTACCGAACAGAAGAGTTCTGGGTTCCTCAGAGATATCTGGAACCACTGGTAACATTCTGGGTTTTTTATGTGCCTATTGTAAATTTGATCTATAAATACCCTGGTGGTTTGTTACTTTGACTTTTGAGTTTTGAATTTCCTTTTTTTGCATGTCGTGTTTATTTTGGGTTGTTGAATTATTATATCTTGTGTTTGCCATAATCAGAAAGTCACAATTGTTAAAAAAAGTTTTAAAATAATTGTGTTAGAGTTGTATTTTATATTGAAACATAGTGTCTCTGTCCCAGATTAGTGCGGTTAAAATGAACCTGTCTGCCTTTGTGCAGGGTCTTGGCCTACCCTAGGTGGTGTTGTCAAAACAGTATATAAACTTTTTCCCGCTAGCCCCTCATCATGCCACACTGTAACTGCATCCAGTAGGTAAAAGTTAAAGTTGTGGTTTTAAGCTTAACCCTGTTAAGTGAACCATTTCCTGTGAACATGGACATTTCTTTTGCAAGGCCACTATGCTTGTAAGGACCAGGACCAGCTTCTACTCAGTAGATGTGCTCATCATGAAGGGCTTTTATTGCAACATAACTTCTAACTCCATCATCTAATGTGAAATTAATGATCTTCTTCTTTGCTTTGAAAAATAACCTGTGCATCATTTTGTACTGCAGGTAGTAAGATAGATAATTGGGCATCTTGTGGTAGATAACACACCGTTCACTCCTTTTCTTACAAGTTGTCTCTTGTATGATTGGTGTTGGAAAGGCTGGAGAAGAACTCTTTAAATGCCTGGTATTGCTTGACAGGCCTCCAATGCCTGGTTACAGACGCTAAGCTATGATTGGAAGATTGCTGTTCGGGGGGAGGGGTTTAGTGAACTGCAAATTATTTTTTTTCCCGAGCGGTCAGACGCTTAATGTTTAAATAATTGTTGTGAAGTGCAGGATAGAGTACAATTGTATGTTATTGGTTCATCTCAAGGCTGAATAGATATGTGTAATAAAACTGAATCCCTGCAGGTGACTTACAGCTTAGATCACAATTAGTCACTTGTGCCCTGACAATAAATCAAGGTGAAATCATTCACCTGAGACAGCTGTCATAATTTGGGTATTTTTGCTGAGCCAGTGTTGGCATGAGATGAGGTAGACTTTATTAATCCTAAAGGAAAACTGAATGGCATGAAGGACAATGAGAGCCAGCAATGGAAATAATGCCAAATACCAACTGTCTGACTTGATTGCTATTTAGGGAGATGGCACAATTCAGTCAGAACTGGAAGGCACATACTGTACTGTAACCAAAATATGCTGGAAACAGAAGCAGATGTGTCAACTTTTGTTATTGTTGCTCTGCACATGCTTGTCTTCGGAATATTGCTGTCAGTTTATATTAAAATTGGATATGGGCCACATCCAAGACTGCACATATGAGCAGCAATTAAGAGCTGTGCATAAATTGCGGGGCTGCGGAGTGGCTTTTGTGAACAGCAGGAATAGTAATTTACCCAGAAGCCCTCTGGGGTTCCTTCTCATTCAACCATGTTTGACTTTCTTACTTAAGCAATACATTTTTATGCTAACTAAACAGACTAATATAGCCAGAGAGAGGGCAATTCTTCAAGTTTGTAGCACACACGTGTTAAACCCGCTAGCACAAAAGATCTATACAATCACCACGGTTTCACGGTGGGCATCCACGATTAGTGTCACCATTTCAGTAAATATGGTCACAATATCGCCTTCTGTTCCTGAGTTATGGCATTGAATAGTGGCAAGAAAAGTGCAAAGCATTTTGATGTGACAGTCAACTTGACCTTTGACCTTTTGGATGTAAAATTTAATAATTCCACCATTTTATCCCATTAGACATTTGTTTGAAATGCTGTTATGTAAGGTCACAGTGAACTTAACCTTTGACCGGCCAAATCCAATTAATTCACATTTTAATCCAAGAGGGACATGTGTGCCAAATGTAAAGCAATTCCCTTTGGGCTTTTCTAAGATATGGGTTCAGGAGAATAGGACGAACATGAGGCCACAGTGCAGTAACTTGAACTTTGACCTTTGAACTTTGTCACCCTACAATGGGAACACTATAGCCGTGTAAAATGTGAGCAGTTACACCTCATATCAGAAAATGTATATAAACTTTATCTATCATTGGTCAGTGTTTTATCTTTCAAGTAGCATTTGTCTTTTGGCAGGTTCTTGGAGTTACACTCCACAGTCTGTGAACTCTATTTTTGTAACAAAAGTACCACTAAAATATGTAATTTTGTAAGGAGCTTTAATTAGGAAACAAGCCCAGACAACAGGCTGTTTCCATGGAATTCAATTAAAGTTTGTTTTGATTTTCTTGTTATATCAAATAAAAATGGTTAACTGAAGAAAATCATCTTTTTTTTTTTTAACTGTAGAACAACATCATTAGTTAGGTTGCTGCTCTCCTAATGGGTTGTATCAGTTTTTATTGTTCATTTGAGCTTTTTAAATGAGTCTCAGTGCATTTCATAATCACAGTGAATTTAACTGAAGTTCAGTCTGAAGTCATTCTTTGAAATGCATTATGTTTTTTGCATATCTGTGCACCCTTTTTGTTGCTGTAGTGATAGCCCTGCTTTTATTCAAATGTTGTAGGAGAAAGAAGTTAAGCAATATTGCAGTTATGCAATAATTATAATAAATTAACTTTGTATGAAAAGAAAAATGTGTGAAAGGAGCGAGGTGTGTGCTTTGCCCTCGACTTAATTACCACCAAGTTTAGCTGAATCTACCTTTTTT
>CAFUXE010000395.1:1178596-1205601 GCA_903364295.1 Serranus cabrilla
GAGAGGGAGAGGGAGAGAGATCCGCCCACAAGAAGGCTATTATACATTCTGATTTACTGTCTCTCCTCTTGTGCGAGTTTCCAGTGCATCTTTTCCAAACCTCACCCCACATAAATTGGCTTCAGAAGTTGTTTAGTGTGTATTTTTTGTAATCCTGGCCAGAATCTGTTGGACTCTTGTGCAGCTATAAAGACTGCTGATTAAGCATGAAAGAGATCCAACTTGACAGGTCTTTAAATAATACAAAGGTCACTTTCTCATCTGCAGTTGGATTCATTTGGTCGAGAGTTGTTTTTTTGCATTTTTAGAAAACGTCCTACAACCCATAGAGCCATATAGGCTGTTTGTCCCTACCCTCTAACACGAACCACAGGATATTACTTCCCCTAAAGTAGCACCCCTATGGCAGTTTTCAAAATGTTATTAATATCGTTCAACAGTCAAATGGCCCAAAACCACTTTGTTAGGTTTAGGTAAATATCATCCAGGTCAGAGTTTTGACCTTGCAATCCACTCTGACTTCTTTCCTTGATGGACTTTGTCACTCTTTATACTACATTAGCTGACTTCCTCCTTTCCTCCCATCATAATTATCATGTCCACTTGATTCCAGACAATAAAACCCAATATGGGTCATAGTAAGCTGCTTGTACAAACAAGCTATAGGGTTGTTTTTTAGCCTTGAGCTGTTCAGACCACTCCCACGAAATGTGTGCATGTGTGATAAGGCCCTTAAGGCACAAAACTTTTGGCTTCACCTTTCAGATCTGGTGGTTGCCATCATGGTGTATCTTTTAGCTGTTAACTATAGCCTACTTACATTTAATTTGTTAATATTTTGTCATTATAGTGCATTAACATGCACCACTAAGAAGCAGTTAGGATAACTTTATTGTGCTTACTATCAAACACATAAAGAAACCCTAACCCTAAAAGAATATCCTGAAATCACTTGCTAAAACTTGCTGGAAATGAACATCAGTGAACAAGTCTCTTTACAGGTATTAAGGCTGACAGGAAGTAAGCCTGGAGGAATATCTCTCTGAACTCAGCCCCCAGCTGCAGTATAATTAAAACAAATCCAAACAGCCAGCTACAGAGGTTCATTGTAAGTTTTAACAGGCATACATACTTCATCTGTTCTCACAGCACTGAGCGTTTACAGCACAAAGAAACAACAAGGTGGCATGCAGCATGATGTCCCTTGTTGTCTTCTGTGCAAAGCCTGGAGACAGCTTGAAGCTTTTCTTCATCTGGTTTCTGTAATCTCTGTCAGTGGGGACTCTCATCTGGTGCATGGCAGTGAGCAAGAGGGTGCAACCCAAACAGGCTCTGAAAAGTGCTTTTTGTCTATTCATCTGTTGCTGGGTAAGAAAGGGCACTTTTGGATGACATTTGATATATTGCACTGAAATGTGACAAAATCTTGGTTTACTCGAGGTTGTGTGATATCCTTAACTGTGTTTATTTTTATTTGATGGATGAGTGTGATATCTTGCAAATACAGGATTGCTGTAAAAAAAAAAAAAAAGCGCAATAACAATTCTTTCTCATCATTTAAGGAAAGCAGGTGGAAAAAACTGCATTAACCAAAGCTGTTGCTGGATCTTAATCATTAACCAGCACATTGAAACTTGCAAAAGCACACAAACATAGATTATTTGATCTCACAATGCCAAATTTGCAAACATGCATCAAACAAAAAGGTACAAGCAATACATTAATCAATTTAACCAGACTGTTCTCATTCCCAGGTCATCAATTACAGAGGTGTTTCTTGGCATCTGATACTGACACACAAGGCATCCTTTAGAGTCTGTATCAGAGGCACTAGATTCTCCAATGTGTTTCACTGTAAACTCATCCACCCACATTGGTCTCCCGTGGTAAAATCTTGAGTTTGTTTGACCCATCCACCAGCACTCCTACTCGCCAAAAACGGACCTTTGCGCTCCTCGTACCACATTATGTACACTGCTGTGGACAGGAGTTAATGGAAAGTGTGTCTTATACAGATGCGGGCCATGATACAGCATCAGTATCTGACGAGTTGGGAGTGAAAGCAGTCTGGATAGCCCTAACCTACCCTTGTAAGATCAAATCATGTGAGCTCAACATTTCTGTTGGCTCTACGTGAAAGTGGTCCCATGCTTTCAGTAGGCAGGAGCTGGGTGGGGGCAATCAGCGTACCAAAACATGTGACACCATCATGTTGCACTGTTCAGTGTATAAATGGATGCATAAACGTATGCATTTTAGGATTACACAAACTATGCTGAATACAGTTCGTAGAACTGTTGAAATGTCTTTGCCATTATTGAATCTGCTAGCGTCAGCGCTAGGACCCACAATTACTGTTTGGCAAGCAGCTGCCTGTATTTTATATTATCATCTATAACACAGTCACTGATTGGTTGTTTGCATTGTCAAGTTGGACTGGGTACATTTCAATTTTTGGTTATGGAACGGGTGAAATGCCAGACTGACATGTAAAGCAAACAGAAATGTTGAGCTTACATGTGGGATGGACTAACCAGACTTGTCCTGACCGAGACTCGACATGGCAAAGGTGCAGTCCAAAGATCCGGGTGGGTATAGATTGTGGGTTTGTTTTGTCTATTACATTTCAAAAAATTGGTTAGTTTATTTAAAATACTTTTTGGAACATACTTCCAATTATTAAGCTTTCCAATGAACCTTGTTAATCAGAGCACAGTGAATCTGTGTTTCTGTTGAATTCCAGTGGGTGCACAAAGTGTTTCACTGTCAAGATATACTGGTCCCATCCTTTGAACAACTAAAAGCACACGGCAGGGATACAGCCCTCGTTCTGAAAGGAGATCCTGCAAAGATATATTATATCTAATAGCTTCAGATAGATTTGTCGTCACTTGGGCACACATAGTAAAGAACACTGAGAGAAGCATTGTGGGTTACTTACTGTCACCCTAACTATAGCTTTGATGGGGTTTTCTCTAGGGTCCTTTATGCAGAGACCTCCAGTACAGACTCAACACACTTACAGGACTCCTGAAGGTAACTGGCAACTATCTGCTATTGCTTTAAATGTTTAAAAATCAAAATGGCAAATGAAATGTAATGAATTGCAGAACTGCAATGGGACTTTATTCTCTCTCAGAGAGCTGATAAAATTAACAGTGAGACTCATCTGGGGTCAGGGCAAAAAATAAAAGAGCAACTTATCCAACAGTTAGAATTCTTTCATCAAGGTAGCTTCATTTTGAGCAAATAAAGGGTTAAGTCAGTTTTAGTTGCACAAAATTAAATGTTTGTGCAGACTGCAGAGATTCAGCAGCAGGATATTTTTGTCCTTTTGGTCTGCAGGCAGCATTAGATGAAACATGTTGCTTCTGTACTTGTAGTCAACATGTAAAGAATAGAGACAAATACTTGTTTTTTCCTTCACAGTGCAGTCAGATTTCTTTTTTTCAGGATTTTGAATGGCTTCGATGCTCTCTCCCCTCTGTGGCTTGTTGAAAGCATTTTTTCCCTTGTGGAGCTATAAATGGGTGTCACAGAGCCCTGGCTGAACTGACATTTTCATCTTGTGTTTTTATTATTGAACCATATGTTGGATTAACTACCCATAATAAGAAAAACTGAAGTAAAACTGTCCCTTTTCATCAAAATTTCTATGATTAAGATTTCCAAGTTGGACCTATTGTCCTTATTACAAAAATGTCTTTATCTGCAAATGTTTTCAATTTTCTTCACCAGTCAAATTGAATTTTGCTGTCTGTAATACCATAAACGTTTTCTAACAAATGTACATATAAAGAACTGTTAAGAGTTGTGGGACTCAAGCATGTCAGAAAACCAAAACCAAGAATTGAAAGCAGCACAGAATGCAGGATTGTGTTGTAGTGTTCTGGGTTTTGACTGTAACAAAAAAAATGTTAACTGATGTTTAAAAATGAAAGTTTCTCATGGAACATGTCCTTAACCCAAGCAACCACCACAACCTTCTACTTCTCTGTCCTTTGTTGTTCTTTATAATACTATTAGCACTTAGGCAATCCACAAAAAATGACTGTGATGTCTTGTGATGTGTTGGTTTATAGGCTTTCCAAAGTCATGTGCAAAATAATTCAGAAGGTGAATTTTTCAGAATATGCTCCTTCAAAATCAAGTAAAATTCTAGCCCCGCCAATGAGCACCTACATGTGCATGACAGAGGCATTCATTTCTTCCAAGCCAAGATTCAAACGTCTGGCAGGACAGTCACAGGCCATAAAATTCAGACCTTTGCAAAAAGGATTTTAGTCACTGAACCTCTTTGGATTTTGGATAAATATCCCAGGTTATCATATGTATCACAGTGTTGATAATCCAATCTACATTTCCTTCTTTCTTTTGTTTGTTTTATTTTTATCTTTAGTTTAGTCCCTGCAGCTTTTAGACATTTTGCCGCTTGCCTCCCATTCCTCACTCAGTCTGCCAACACTTTCAAGACACATTAAAGGACAGCTTAAATGGACCCCTGTGAACCACAAAATTAATGCAATTTTGATATTTCTAGCATTGTTTTGGCCATGGGAGAATGTTGTTTTATTTCCCTGGATGTGTTTTCCCCTCCCTTCTTCTCGTTTGCATTCTGACATATGACTTACGCCAAATGTTCTCCTCTTGGAATCCATTTCTCGATAAGGAGAGAGCAGTCTGTTTGGCAAGATTGAAGAGGAGGGGGATTATCATGTCTTCTTATCATGGCTTAATAGTTTAATGAAAAAAAATTGCAGACTACTTGTCCCAAGTGGCATAGTTAATGTGTCACTGTGGTAAACAGCACTTTGTGGGTTTGATTCCAGCAGGGACCAGCATTCCAGGCTTTCTTGGCTGTCAGACTGACAATGGACACTGCAACATTTACTGGAATTCAAAGTGTAGAAATGCTTCTAAAAAAACAAACATTAGCATAATTATTTTCATCCCCATTTCCATCTGTTGTGAACTTCCCTGGACTGGCATGTGGGTAGCAGAGGAGTGACAGCGGGTGTCAAACAGTTCACTTAGAGTCCCGAAATGCTGCTACATCAACACCATTTGGTGCTAAAGAACTGCTGTCATTGTTGACCGGTTAAACATCTGCTGCGTCCCTGCAATCACGGGTAATTTCTGTCTGAAATATGTATGTCACAAACTGTTTTCACCATTAAATGTCAGCTTTCTAAATAATGTATATCAGTGATATGCATTATGCCTTCAACACAATGACAATGTCCAGCTTTAGAACATTTTACAGCTTTTTAGTGGTAATTAGACATCAAGATTTATTAGAATATATACCCACAAGACAGAATGAAAATGTCGAGAATGCTGCAACTCATTAACAGTACTCTTCAGGGAGAACGAGCTTTGATTAGATTGTTCATTCCTTCAAGGCAAATCCAGTTGAACAAAGGCTTCCTGGTACGTCTACGAAGCTGTGGATTTCACACTCTCATATTTTCCGCATTAAAACACATGGATACAGCTTGCTGTTCTTTTGATGCACAATTACCGTACATTAGGATTTCATATCTAAGTGCGTTACACTTCACATGAGAACTGTATTTGAGCACCAGTTATGCTGAAAACGTGAACGATTTGCTTAAATGTAATTTTCTATGATAAAGGATGCAGTGGGATCATGCTGTTTGGCAAATTAAATGTGAATGTGGTGTGATTGGACGTAACATAATGTTACATTCTGTTTACAGAGAATAGCTGGGATGAGCAGACGACCAAACAATGAGCCAATTACAAGACACTGGTGTTTTGACAATGTAAATTAACAAATGTAACTTCATAATTAAGAACTTGATGGATGCATAGCCAGTCAAAGATTAATAGCTTTTGGGGGGGTTAGACAGTAAAGGATTCAGCTCTACACTGTGCAGTTATGTTTAGGGTTATTGTTAATTGTAGAGAAAAATAATACTATGGATGCAAAGCAGCACGACCAGATTTGATAAGACATGCATTCCTTTCAATTGGAACAGTGAAGCCTTATTGTGACCTATTTAAAACTTTTCTGAGATGCTGTATCAAGTCAGCTTCATTGTCATTCATCAGCAGAATGTCTTCTCTTGTCTGTTCGGGCAAATCTTCCATTTTCCTCACCCCTTTCTTCTTAGGGAGGATAATTCCATTTGGGAAGTGCATATTGTTGGAGAAAAATCCTCATCCTTCAGCCAGTGAGCAATGAGCAAAGTGGTGATGAATACCTGGGCCATGAATACTAAATGATAGGTAATTAAAGGATACCTGAGGAATATTACCTTGGCGGGCACACCTGAGGAGAGATCCAGGCTACTGTCCATTAACGTGGAGACGGAGAAAGACAGAGATTGAGTCAAGAGAGCAAACCATAAGGAGGCAGGCATGAGTGATGGCTGCTCTCTGAATCAGTCATTTGGGTTGAGAATCTGACGTTTGATTAAGTCTGACCTAGATATCACAGACAAGAAGCCATGGCCTCTTACATGCACTTGAGTGAAGACAGACTTTTTGAGTTTTATGAGTTTGAAGAGATTCAGACTGAATCAGGTTGTTGTCCAAGTTTATGATTGTCTGTCTGCTACATCTGTCTAGGTGATGTTTTAATCATTACATGGCAGCAGGGAGGATATACAACCAAAGAACTCAACAAAAATTGATGTAAAGTTTGTTGAAATCAATACCACCATCAAAAACATTTAAAAGTAAATCTGTCTTGGCTGTCCAGTGTTGTCTCCTGGAAATCATATGTATGTAATATCATTTGAGAGAAATGTATTACCATATATTTCGTTCTTCTATCAAATTGAGGAAATGTGTTTGTGGACGTATTGACCAAGTCAAAAAATTGTAATAATCAATACATCAGTTGGAGTTGGGAGTGAGACGGGCTGGGATGATCCAAAGTATAGCCCTATAAAAGTAGTTTTACCATCTCACTCAAAAATAAATTGAAAAGTTGGCTGATCTGCCAACCTCAATTACTATGAAAGAAAGTTCACCAAACCAAACGCTGTCAAAGGCTTTTACATGGCATCTGCAGCTTCCAAAACACAAAATGTAACATACAGTTTGCCAGCTGACACTAATTACTAGCATGAGTAGAAACTGGTAACCCCTCTATGGCCCTTTATAGGCTGATCTGATTCTCTATCCCTGTTTAGTTCTTTTTGGCTGGCCCATCAGTTTTGGTTGAGGCCTAGGGTGGCTGTGATTTGCTTTGTTTTTTTTATGGCATTCCCTGATTCTTTAAATATGTTGGTCCAGTTTTTTGAAGAGCTTTTCTGGGGGTCAGGCACTTACTCTGAAACCATGGTCAACAATACCTGGTTGGTAGCATTTAAACAAAAGATCTGTAACCAAACAATAGACTGGATGAATTGTTGTATCACAAAAGACATGGTTTTTGGGGTATTCCTGATTAGATAACTGAAATATTAATTAGGACAATATGAATGTTTCATTTTAATCAACATACAGTCTGTCAAAAATGTGAACTATATCACATTACTCTGCAGAAGAATTAAGTTGGCTTTGAATTGTAGTGTTTCATGTGACTGGTTTGCTTTAGTATTATATCAGGGGTCATGTGATGTTGAGATGCACATAGTTACGTGACATCTATACCAAAATAAACTCTTAACACAGGAAAAAAGTGCATTTTATGTCATGCCATTGCATCAGGTCATGGAGCAATGTGGGTAAATTCATACTATACACTGTGTAGGGCTATCAGTTTTATTCTAAATCAAACCTTTGTTCAAACTGTAACAAAGGTTTAGTCTGTATGGCGACTTTGTACAAGCAATTTGTACATGTAATTTCAAGTACATTTGTTTTAGATTTTTTAAGTGACTTCCTGCACTTGTCCTCAAATGTTTTTTTTGTCTCTTTAACTAACCAATTAAATCAAATAATGTAGTTAATGGCTTCATGGCCAAAGTCTTGGAAAATATGTTATAAAATTTCCTTGGGCCACATCAAGACAGCATGATGGAGCACATATTTCAAAACCTATATGTGTTTTAACATCGGGTGCAGAAGACAGGCCAGCCTTTTTATATCCACCTGATGTTCTTTGTCTGTGAGGCAGCGCTGTCTGAAAAGTCCAGGTAACAAATCACAAAGAGCCTCTTGGGAGAACACCCATTGACTTTTTGAGGCTTCTCACTGATATAACCTTGACATTAATGGGAGGTTTTCACATTCTCAATTCTTATGGGGCTCACCATAATCTGTTATAGAGGGGGCTGAGTTCCCTCCTGGGTCCCTCTGAAGTTTGAACCCTCACAATAACCTTGTCTGGATGGGTTAGAAGGATGCAGCAGTCCATCCCTCTCGCTATCCTCTCAATGTTTACCAAACGCTCTCCACCCATCACAGAGCCCACATTCGCCAGCCCTCCAGAGAGCAACACACCAATTACTTCATGTGTATCTTGATTGAATAATAGGACTTTTAATTGTCTTGTCTTTCACAATTACGTCAAAGCCGTAACCTTTAATTAAGTGTCTGCCAATTATTTTATTCTCTTTTTTGTTTGAGTGGATGAACGTAATTACTGTCACCTTGCAAAGTATGAGAAGTAATTAATCCTTTTTGATTTTACCAAATCCCATTTTTTTTGGTCATTAGTTGGCCTTTTAATCCTCGAAAGATTATGAAGCCAGTTAATTATAGAAAATGGAAGTAGCTACTTGTTGTTTATACAGCATCAGCAAGTTTTTTCATGTCCCACTTTCATATAATAGAAAAATTCTCCAAAGCAATCTCAATATGGCCATGACGCTGAATTCTAAGACTTTTCTGTAGAGGCTCTTGACCTGTAAGTCTTTGTCACACAGTTGTCATTAAAAAAGCTCAGATATACTCTAGATAAGTTATATTAGCCAAACTAAAGTTATTTATGAGCTGAAACATAAAAGGGCCCCCACCAATTTTACACAGACAGTTTAATAACCATGATGTGGTCATCAGGGTCAGCTCAATTTTTGCTTGAGAATACAAATTTATCACAGACAGCCTGCGATACAAACTAAGGTGTGGGGTTTAAAAGACAATAAAATGAAGGAAGCACAGAATATCTAATAAAAGACAATGTCCAATTGCATTGTGGGAAATGTATCTAGCCGGAGTACCTATTTAAAGTTTCTCCTAAACAACTGAAAGCCAGTGGTCCATCCAGAAAAGTTTGAGTTAAAGCCATCTCACACAAACATATATTTTTATCTGAAAAATTCACATAGAAATGTATTAAAATATATATTTTGTGGGTTCTTGAATGAATGCTTGCACACTGCTGCCACAAGTTTGTGTGGAAAAAACATTCTGGTTGCAGAAGTATATGTTTGACCATCGAAATCCATTGCTCCAACTGATGTCATAGCTCAAGGCCATAGGTCATAACTAGCTTCCTGCCAAAAGCACAGAGGCTGTGGAGACAACTGTGAGGATGGACCGGGGGAATGATAGCAGGCAGTGTTTATGGAACATAGCTAGGCTCAACAGCCCCTATGGACATATTATTGCAGAAGTGAAGGGATCGAAGAGTACATACTACATACATAAAGCTATGAAAAGGAAAGGAGTGACTGAGTAAGAGGCCGATGGACAATCTCGGACTGGCTTTAGTTTTTAGCAAAATAAAAAGCAGCTGAAAGACACTGGGTTGGTCGTCTTGCTGTTGGACTAGCAAGTTATATTAACTTTTGTGACCAACATATAAAGTTTGCAAGTGCATATCAGCTAGATTACCATATTTATCATATCCCACCTGCTTGCAATTTCAAGCCATATATCAAGGTTTTTGTTTGTTCAAAAAAGGAATACAGCACAGATAGTTTGCACCAGCATGCAACATTGTCATGAGAAGAATTTGCCTTCTGTTTCCCTGCACTGCATTTTCATATTGCCCTGGTTGGAAGTGGCTTTTAGGCATACATAGTATCTGATGTCAAAGAAATGTCTGTAAATGCATCCTCACTGAAGCAGAAATAGAATATAGCAATGGACAGTGAAGTGTTTGGGCACATGGACTGCTTGCTGGACTGGGTGCAATGTGTGTCCTCTTTCAAAACCATTTATCAGACAAGGCCAGGTGGGTTGTGGACCCAGAATGTGGGCCATTGTTGTAGGCCATAGAAAACCTTGGATGTCTGGGGGATCCCACCCCCAGCCCAGGAGCTCTGTGTGGCTGCTATGTGAAGGCTCCAGCCCAGACCCAAACATGCATATTGTGCAGGTCTGAAAGGACACTATAATCCATCCCCATACGTGCCAGCACCCCCCTCTAACCTCTATTCATCCCTCGCTGTGTTTGCATCTCTCCAGAGTGCCTTTAACACGGCGCAATGCCATGCTGCTTCACACAAGTTAAAACGTGATGGAGAGCTGTCATTGTCCTTCTCTGTGGTCAAAACATGTGCTTCCCAACATGCAGCCGGTTTGTTATCTCTTCCAGAGAGTGCACCGACCAATGTAGATCAGTCTCTTCCTCTCTATTGGTATTGGGGGGCGCTGCTTTTTTTTATCATTTCACATGGGTGCCGCTTGCAAAAATAGAATATAAGCAGGGAGGATCAGAGTCGCCTATAAGCCTTTTGTATTGGGCTAAAAAAAAATACATTGTCATTGACATTGAGATTCAGGTCCTGCTGCCCAACCAACAGTTGGCTGTTCCCCCATAAAATGGAAGTAGTATTTATGTTTTGTTTTTAGCCCCCCTGTTTTTTTTTTTCCTCATTTGCTCCCCTCCCTGTCACTTCAGCCGCCTGGCTTTCTCTGTGATGAATCTCAATTATGCCAAGGTCACCTTTCATTGCGGTGATCTCTCCGCTGCTTTATTGGAACTGGCAGTACTTCCACACTATCATGGCCATGCTTATTGACAGCCACTTCCTCCTCCAAACAAAACCAGCAAAACAAAAAAAAAAAATGACACAAAGAAAAAAATGGTGAAAAAGTTGCATCTCCTCTCATTTTGGCGGGCAGAATTGGCATGCCTACTTCAGGCTCTGCCTAATGGTCTGCAATCATTCTCTCTTTGTGCTATCCAGAAAGTGGTTGGAGGTGTTTTGGGGGCAGCTTATTCATATGTTGGTTTTACCACTGTAATTGCTTTCACATAAATATGATGCTAAATAGTTCTGTTGAATACATGCTGTGAAGAGACCCTTCTCAATCAATTGTGTGGAAATACCAAGCTATTTAAATTTTTACAACACTCTGAGGCAGGTTCTTGGATTTAGAATAAGAGATTCATTGTACTTAATGCTCATCTTTTCATCAGCCTTCTTTTTGGAACCACTGAGCTCTTTTCAAATTTATGGGTGAGGGCATTTACTGTTTTCAGCTGTAACCATGACTACTCAATAATGGCACTTGTGATGTCACATGTTCTCATCTTAAATTAGGGAAATGAATGACACAGAGAGTCACGGGCTAATTTGCTTGTGCATAAACAAGACTTGGAGTGTGTGTGGGTAGATGGCAGTGCGATGACATCCACCATTCACATTTGATGAGGATGCTAGCACATGTAATTGTTGTTTCAATGCGGCATCTGTTGCTAAGGGGAAGCGGGGTGTGTGGGGTGGGGGTTTGCAGGGAGATAGTTAGCCTCACAATTGACAGTGACATGTTGATGAGCGCGAGTGCCGAGCGTGTTAGCTCAGCCAACTGGCCTTTGATGGTTCTCTGATATAACTCGTTAAACAAGCGCCGGACCGTTTAGCTCTGTGATGTATCTTATTTGTCCGTTCTCCACCGCCCACACATCCTCGCAAAGCTGTCTTTCTTCAAAGGCGTCAGATCTTAATGGAGCAGATATAAAGCCGTGTAGTCCCATTTCCTTTATAACTTGGCCATTCTTGGCATACTTGGATCTCTTGAGAAACTCTTAAAATATGAAAACAGTAATTCACTTTACATCAACACATTTTTTAAGTAAACACGACACTTCTAGTAGCAATGTGCTATACTTAATTTGCTTAGAATCTAGAATCTTTCATTTCTCGCACCAAACTACACTCAATTTATTCTAAGTGCCAAAAAATAAATGCTTTGAACAGGGTCAGATTATGAGACAATGGGCCTCTGGGCCATGACACACAAAAGGCACATAGTCTTTTTTGTTTTCCCCCATTCAAGATGAGATGTTGTGTGTCTTTTTGTAGTCGTTATTTATCTCTCTATGGTAATATTGTATCTCTTTAATTTGTTTTTGTCTTTTTGTATTATTTTGTGTCTCTTTGTAGTCATCCAGAGTCTCTCTGTGGTTGTTTTGTTTATTTTTGTCATCATTTTGTGTCTCTGTGTAGTAATTGTATTGTCTTTATGGTTGTTTAGACCCTTTTAATAGTTGTAACTCTCTCTGTGGTCTCTTTCAGCGGTTTTGGATCCGTTTGTAGTTGTTTTTGTCTCTTTGACATCTTTGTGTCTCTTTGTAGTTGTTTAATGTGTCTCTGTGGGCATTTTGAGTCTCTTTCTGGTTGGTATGGGTGTCTTTCTGTGACCTTTTGTAGGTGAAGGCCAGGGGGGCCGCTGGGCCTGTGCCTGGTAGACCTGTTCAGTAATCCACCCATGGCTTTGAAACTGGCGGCCATGTGGTGGACACTGATGCCATCTCTAGTCATTCCAATTTAATATCTGTCTTAAAGTCACAGGTCTTAAAGTCACAAAGAACTAATGGAGCCTGGGGAATAGCAGCCAGTGTCTTCTATTGAGCCGATATAATAGCCTGGAATTGAACCTCATATTGGCCAGCTGAGACCGAGGAAAGGATTACATTCTCTGCATTTTCTTTCATCCAATTGTGTTTCATGATTTAAGAAAAAAAGCCTTACGCATGATGTGGATTGATATGGCCAGTGTGATAGGAAAACACTGGAAATGTTTCACATTCTCGTCGATGTCAACAAGTTCAACTTCATTTTCTTGGTTATCTTTTCTTTAGATTTTTTTCTGGCACTCTGGAAAGCTGAGCTGCTTGAGTCGGACATTTTTCACACTTAAGCAATTGTACTTATTCCGAGAGAAACGGTTGCTGTATGCCTACACCTGAAAAAGGGAACATCGCAGTAAATGCCACAATGAAAAGATGGAATTGCCATTTATTGTCAGACAACCTGATTTCGGGTTTCATTATACAGTGCAAACCCTAGCAGGGAGAAGAGAATGAATGGACTCACCTTCAAACATGCCACTGACTCTCTAAATGCCAAATACGCCCAAACCTCTCATGTCTAGATGAATGGCAAGCTCTAGGCAGAGTGAGTTTGCGTCTCCTGTCTTTCCCCCATAAAAAAGTCAGATACCCCATGAGAGACGTAGTCTGCCAGACTGATCACAGAGCTGCTGCTTTATCCAGAGAAAAACTGGGCTCTAAGAAGTTTGTGACAAAGTAGTTGTGATATTTTATGATGTGGGTTCAGCTCACCTCCCTGAGGATTACCTACCCTTAAGAGTGGTATATGGCTCCATATGCCAAAGCCTCCCTCCCATATGTAAGGCTTTTTTCCCCTCTTTATTTTCACTATACTTGGAGTCGATTGAGATAAGTTTAGATATAAAGACATAGTTTCATGCCTATGTTTCTGTTTAGTTTTCTTCTGGCAGCTTTATCAAGTGGCAAGAAAAAAAAAGGTTCACAATCTATATTTAAATTATGCATAGTGTTGATATTGTTGGGTTTCACATCATAACGGAAAAATTCACTGAGAGGAAAGATGTTTATGGTGATATTAGTACATGACAGGACATGACTTTTCTGTCATATTACTTAATGCTATCATGACAGACAGGCAAGCAACTGTAATCAAATGGTACGTGATCCTAATCAAAGGATTACGGTGTTTATGGCGGTGTGCCATCCATGTAGGTGGTAAACACACACAGCATCCCGAGAAAGCGAACAAGCGGGACCAGGCTTGCTGGCGAACACTTTGATCGCCTTTCATTCACTCTCGCCTCTCATCTCTTTGGGCTTTTGGGGAAATGCACTGTTTAATCCGCCGTATGTCGCAGAAGTTTATACAAGGTACTCCACAGAGTTTGGGGCCTCACATTAGGAGGGGGGAGGCGAGGAAAAAAAGCATACATTTACACGGTTGAGTGGTGTAATCTTCATGAAATACCGGTAAATAGGGAGAGGAAGCCTAGTGGAGCCGTAGATTAATGCTGCTATCAAATGGCCTGGGACAAAGAAGGGGATGGCTAATGAGCTGGAAAAGGCAGGGCTGTTCACCGCGTTAAATGATACCGTAGCACCATCTCCCCACTGGCCGCCGCACTGCCATGTTCACACATTCTGATGTCGCTAACAGCAATGTAGGACAAATATTGGAAAATGTCATTTATGCGAGAGCCACAACGACATGTTTGATATTTTAAAGATGGCTTCATCAAAGGCAGATTTCAGCAACACAAATACACTTCTCTAATTTGACTCTCTCCCATATGCCTGATATCCCTCCCTGTCCAATTTCTGAGGTCATTCACTTCTTTTTCATCCCCAAAATTGCTTTACATTTGGTCTGTTCTCTCTCCCTCGCTCTCTCTGTGACCCTTTATCTCTTTCTCTCCGTCCCTTCAGACCATTTCACTTCCTATCACTTCGTCTCCCTCCCTCTCTCTCTATTTGCCTCTCTTCCATAGCCATGATATAATGAAAACAGGGTTCTCTCCCTTGTCTATCTCCTTCCCGTGGCATCATCTCAAGCATGCTTGTAACCTCCCATGATTGTCTCCTAGGTGACAGAAAGAGCGAAATTAACTCTTGGGCTTAGATAAATTTCTTGGTCTGGCCTGCGGAGGCTGTATCAATTTTTGATGTTCTACTGCCTCACAGACACTTTTGCAGGCATTGTTTCATGTTTTATTTAGGCGTGTGTTAGAGCTGGGTTAAAGTTTCAGCAGGCTAGCGGCCCGAAAGAGTCTGGCAGCATGGAGGAAATATCACATTGGGGGCAAAAGTGGCCTTTTATCAAGGGTCAGAGAGAGAGGGGGAGAGGTGAAATTTATGTCTGGCATGCTTTCAAATCCGCCCGTGGTCTCATAGTGATGCCGTTGTTTGCCGAAATGTCACATGCACAATTGACATCACCAAGCAGCCCTGAGTCTGACACACAATTACAGAAACCTGCAACAATTCGCCTCAAAAAGGCAACAAACAGGATGCTGGAAAAATATCCCTGTATTCTGAATGCAGTCAAACACGAAAGCGTGCTCTAACCTCTTCAGGCATCGACATATTTATCTTACTTGAGCCAAGTGACAGTTGTCTCCAAAGCCATTTCATTTTACACGCCGCCACGAAAAAGAGGAAAAAAAAAACTGAATTAATCAAATGTGGAGGGGTAGGCAAAGGAATGTGGGAAGAGGGTGTGTGTTGTGGCGGGAAGGGGGGTGGTGCTGTATATCCCCCAGTGATGCTGTGAATCAGAAGCAGTGGGTAAATAAATAAATGTGTTATGTATGACCAAGCGCACAGACAGGGCTCTGGGGCTACTAGCTGGTCCTACCGAGATGCACTCAGACAAGTGAATAAATCAGCACACAATTAGGGCTTGTGATTTCATTTATGGTACCTACGAGCGCTCCAGTGGCAGATTCTGGCAGATGTCATTTCTAGCCAATTGATTTTGCTGCTGTCCCGAGGCCCGAGCAGTCATGGCCCCTCTATCCGGATTACAAATGGATGGCAAACACGAGCCAAATGGCTGTCCAGGCAATTTCTGCATGATAGGAGTAGAATAATGTAAGAGACCTCACTGGCACTGGAGGAACAAAGACTCACGCATGAGTAGAGGCGCTGCCCAAGCCCTTAACATACAGTAAACACATGCACGTAAAACACAAGCAATTGTTTGTTCAATTCCCTTGCAACATATTTAACACATAAAAATGCATTTTCAGTCAAACATTAGTCGTGAATTCTTTGAAGGTGTGTGATTTTTTTTTAACGGTAAATCATCTTCTGTTCAGCTTCCAGTCTTCAGTGGTGAATACGCTTTCAGATATCCTTCAGCAAGAGTAGTAAAATTGTTTCTAAGCTACCATGAAATCCGTAAATGTCTTGGGTTTATGCATCTGTGATGTTTTCACTTACAGTCATGTTGCAAAAAAAGTGCAATCACGACAGGCTGAACATTTGTCATCTCAATCATCTGGAGAGAGCGCTTGACCGCTCGCAATGCAAATTGACAATGTCATTTCAAAGCTGAAGTGAATGAAGACCATGCCCCTGGTCTAAAGCTGTTCATCAATCTGCCAGCTGCATCCTTTCTCTGCTTGCTGGCTCCATTTCGTGTTTTGCCCTTAAGTTTCAATTACCTCTTCCTTTGCAACACTCTCTGGCAGTGTACTGGCACTGAACTCTACCTGACAACCATATTTTACTTATAACAGTAGCAATGGGATTAGTATCTCAGCTGCAGTCACATGTGTCGAGCGGGTTTAGAGCAGGGTTCCATGTCTTCCACAATGTTAATTGGCCGACCACAAGCTGTATGTCTTGGTTGTAACTGGACTGACTCAAGACTTGATGAACTCCGATGGTAACTCAATTCCCATTGACAGTAGCTGCAAAGAATGTCGGTCTTGTCAACAGACCCAACTGGCAGGGATTTGTTGCTGAACCTCCCATTCAAAATACCCTTTTCTTTATCCACTGCCTTTTAGTCTAAGGGTAATCATAACACAATCTGCATTAATTCATCAATTAGTGATGTTACAACAATTTTTCCTTCACAGATTATTGCTTTAAATGTAAAAGTCCCAATTAAGAGGTTTAGTGTTTTAGTGTAATTGGAATCCAGACAGTGAAATTTTAAATAAATTTTAAAGGCCTCAAATTAGGTAGGTTACTGGCTGTACCATAAAAAGAAATGGGTGTGTTTAATTATGGAGGGCATGCAATAAAACAATGTATTTTTTTTGTAGAAATAGGTAGCCTTTTATACAGTAGGTATAGGAATAAATTACATGTTTTGACAGACAGTTTGGAACAACACTCCTCTGGTCTCTTCTCCATCTCCTAATTATGTCACATCCACCAGTTTTATTAACAAATGAGAGATATGCATGACATGGCCTCAATACTCCGTCTGAGAGGAGGCACTTTATTAGAAAGTCACACATAAACAACCCAAACTCATCCTCGCTGTCTCTGCCTCAAAGACACAACCGTAAATTGTTTCAAACAAGGTCAAAGCCTAATTGTTACCAACAGACAAAGGGACACACAGTATAAATAAAAGTTACCTGACTGTAACTCCAGTTCTATGAGTGGTCCTCTGACAGCCTTAGAGTCGGGTTGTTCTGGTGAGAACTAGAACTAGTTTGTAGAAACTGTTGAGGGATATCAGGGATAGTTTCAATGTATTGTTAAGTGAAGCTGTATGAGATACTGTATAGTCAGTGTATAACTACAGAATATGGCAGTTTGTTTGCACGCCCCCAACTTGGAGCTGCATACAGGAGTACTGGTACAAAAGCTAAAATAATTAACTCATGTAGGTTGTTGGAGGTAAAGCACTGAAGAAATTCTAAATATACATTTAAACTGATATTGATTGTTTTGGGTGGGCCTCTTTTTGGTGGCTTAAATATGTTTTGCTGCTGCCTCCATCGACAGCAGTACATCACTTAGCTTCTGTGCAGGTACTGCAGCCTGCATCTTCAACCCAGGGATGTGCCGACTGCTTTCTACTGTAGGTGAAGCACTAACTAACCCTCATACAAATCCACTTTTAAAAAAAATCCAAACTTTCCTTTTGAAGTGTTTATAGCTGTACAGGATGACCACGTTAAAAAGTGACAGTCTCTTATAGTGTTGCACTCAGATGTACAAAAAGTGCCACCTTCACACACCTGGCTAATCGATGTGTGAACTACGTGTGAATGTCAGTTTGGAAAGGGTGTGGGGGCAGGAGGTTTTCTGAAACTGGTCAACCGTTTAACAAGCAGCTCTGATGGTGTACACTGGTGACTTTATTCTGCTATTGGTGTGGCTTGAAGGGGCTCTACCTCTTCACTCGGAGAAGCCAATGTACTCAGGGTCGATTCAGGCAGAAATATTTCTTTGGAGCGACCAGCCCCCTTTGATATATAAAATCAAGAACAAAGGGATAGCTCAGTATGCAGTTAGCGGACTTTACTAGAGTTGTGCCACCACCAAAACCAAGGGTCATATCGGCCATTTTGTTATGAACAGCTTTGGACATCAAACTCTGATTTCCCCCTTTTTCTTGTTGACTAAATAAAAGACACTACCCCTTTCCAGGGTGGCTCCTTCCATGAGTGGCCCTTAACTGAAAAGGAAACAGAAAATAGAAATGAACAGGCAAGAGGAAAGAAAGACACACAACTCTGATTTTCCCTTATAAACTCCACTTGAGTAAGGGGGAAAAAAAGGTCACCCCATCCAAGATGTGGTCCCTCATAGTGAGTGAGAGAAGTGCACCATATCCCTCTTCAGCTCCTTCAGCAGTGGATGGCCCAATCAGATATGATTGCGGTATACTGTAGACACACATGCATCCCCGAGAGCTGTCAACAAAGGCCTAATCTTATGAAAGGCTTCTTTTCCTCGGAAATGGAAGACACAATAAAAACAGAAGAGGGATCTTCTGTTTTTATTGTGTCTTCCATGTTTTGTACGTTTCTATCTTTTTTGGAGAGGTTTTACCAATCCAGACCCTGGCTGGCTGCTCTAAATGTCGTAAATCCTCCCCCCTTCAAATATCCAAATGAAGCTTCATTAAAGATCAGTTGTTGTTGACCCCATCATGGCAATCTTGGTTTAAAGAAAAAGGCTCAAGGAATGGCAATTTAGTGTGCTTGGTTGAACAGAGAGCAGGCTGAGAAAATTCATAAGTGGTTCAAATGTTGCTTGATTGTTCATCACAAAGTACACATTAAATAAATTTGACCAAAGATTGCTCAGAGGGTTACTTTAGGTAGTTGTTATCACACTGATGTATGTTCAATTTTTTCTCATAATATTGGTTTCAGTGAGTTATTTGATAATAGGGGAGTGTTTTTTTTTTTTTACTAGTCAATTTTATGGTCATCATGCACCTTTAAAAGCTTACTGCACCTACTTTAATAGAAAGGGTCTGAGGGGCTGGCACCCTCTGCTCCCACTCCTCTCAACAAAGAGACAGTCAGGTGATGCAGTCGTCAGTCTTAGATTATGCGAAGAGGGAAGCGAAAGCAGCAAAGTGGCTGCATTGAAGCAACACATTTAGAGGGGGAAAAGATGGAACAGGTCTTATCATGATGATATCTTGTAGTGACACTGGAAGCTTCTCACTGAAGAGTGCTTGACAAGAATGACATGACTGAAGTCAGCTAACTGTAACTGTGAGGTATAAATAGATGGCAGGCTCACTCATTTACAAGGCAGTAAAGGTTGAAGGTAGATAGTTGATAGTACTGTTGTATTTTTAATATGAGCAAAGTTTCATCTCCTAAATTGTATCTATTAGCTAAACCACAATACAACCTTGATTCAATTTGTTTTCATTCCATTTCTCAACAGTCAAAATAATTAGTGTAATTAATTCCTAGACAGTGGAGCCATTTCAACAAATCAATCCCACAAAGGATTTGCTGTGAAGTTCTACAATATTGTAAATCCACTTTCAATTCCATGGATGGATTACTGCATTAATAATATACCCCTAATATTGTTTCAAGTATATTTGAGCAGCAGGGAGTACTGGACAATTCTCACTGTGGGATGTGTTCATCGTCAACATCAAATGCCTTTTTTTCTCTTTCTTAATTTATAAAAACATAACATGCTGTGCTTTTTTTTCACAAATTGCTTCAGGCGAAGTTGTTGAAACAGCATTTCTTAAGGTGTCTATTAGAAGTTGAAGATGAAAGAAGCTGTGATCTTCAGATACAGCAAATAAGCCTCATTGTGGGCAGTTTATTTAACAACGGATGAACATTTCAATCAAATCAAAATTCAATCAAATCAAAATTACTTTATTTATCCCTGAGGGGAACTTCATTTAGTCTGTTGACTGTAGAATTAGACAGCCTGATGGCTGTTGGAGCGAAGGATCTCTTGAATCTCTCCGTCCTACAACGTAGAGAGAGGAGCCGTCCACTGCTGCCTCTCCGGTCCATGAAGGTGCTGTGCAGCAGATGATCCGTGCAATTCATGATGGTCTTGAACATCTTGATGGTGCATCTCTCCACCTCCTCCAGTGTGTCCTGCCTGACTCCAATCACTGGTCCAGCTCTTTTGATCAGTCTGTCCAACCGCCTTGCATCTCTGTGTCGGATGCTGCCTCCCCAGCAGACTGCAGCATAAAACAGCTCACTTGCCACCACAGACTGATAAAACATCTGCAGCATCTTACTACAGATGACCAAAGATCTGAGCTTCCTTAAGAAAAAGACGCAGCTCTGCCCCTATGTGTAGAGAGCATCTGAGAGTCTATCTTATTACTTACTCCAGGTATACACCTAGATACTTATAACTTGGCACCACTTCGATGTCCACCCCACCAGTATTCACTGGTTGCAGAGGAGGCTTGAACCTTCTGAAATCTATGATCATTTCCTTCGTCTTTGAGGTGTTCAGGAGGAGATGGTTCTTGTGACTCCAGTCACTGAAGGCTTTTATCAGATCCCTATATTCAGATTCCTGTTCATTCCCGATACACGCCACAATTATCTTTTCCCTTAATTTTTTTCTTCCGTCCTTAAAGCAGTTCAAATCCTTTGTGAAACCTTGGGCATCAAATCACAAAGGGCCATTCTATAATGCCAACTTTCTCGAGCTATTTCGAAACGTGCAGTACAGTAACATAAATAGGTAAATCTGAAATTGTCTATATTAGCCTGTATTCAAAACAAATACACAATAAAAAAAGAGTGGATAAGTCCTGTACTTAAATTGCAGTTAAGGCACCAAAAAGACAATTTCACACAGGCTGCACTAAATCATGCTGTCACCACATGAATGGACTGGAATTCACTTACAATTGTTCTGCAATTTGAGCAAAAGTCCACTATGTTGTGATATTTTTTCTTTCTTTCTTTCTTTTTTATTATTATTAGAAAAATTACTTTTGTACACTTTGGACATGAATAAAAAAAGGCCAGAATGGGAAAGTATTCATGGTATGTCGACTCTCTTGTTTGACACTGCTGCTTTTTTTCAGCTGAAATCCAGAGAAAAATGCAATTGAACTGGTGTTTTTCAAAAGCAGCCGGGCTTTGGTTTGCTCTGCATCGACTTCCAGCAAGACTCCTTTAAAGCCGTGCTTTTTTTCTCAGCAGAGCCCTTTTAAACGCCGCGCCTGTGAAGACTGATACTCAGGGAGAGAGAGCTAAATGGAAGTGAAAACAACAGGCTTCTAGAAACAGTATGCCCCGCGTACACGAGAGAAATAACAGCATAAAGCAATGACATTGATAATGCAGAGGAAAAAGAGTCCTGCTGAGTATGGATCTACCATTGAGAGAGAGAAAGGGAAAGAAAGGGAGCGAGCGAGTCAGAAGGGGGTATTAAAAATGGGGTTCTGGGTTTAATAATGTACATAGGGCAACCTTAGTGGTCAGCAGCACTGGGGAGTGACATTTACAGTTAGGGAAGAGAGTAGATGAAGTTAACCACCCACCGGGGTTCTGTCCACAGCAGGGAGATGAAGCTGTGAGGTTTCTGGTAGCTGGGTCAGGAACACATACTGATTATGCTTGGGGTGGGTGCAAAGGTGTCCATCAGTGCAGTGATATGATATAGATGTGTCATTACTTTCTATATAACAAAGCTTTTGTAAGGCAGTTGTTTCACCAATCTCCTTAACAGATGTGGACGCAGTGAAAGTCCACTGGCTAAATGGTATGAAAAAGAGAAAATAAGAGAAAATGGTACAAAAGAAAAAGGTCGAAAATTTTTAAAACAAGATTTTGCCATAGAAATGTAGGCTTACTTAAAGCTCCTTGATACTTGTTGAGCTTAAAACATGCTATAAAATAATATTTTTACCCATTGTAAATAATAACACAATGAAACACCTTTTACAAGTACACTACAGGGCCTTTACTGCTATGAAATCAAGAACAAAATGATTTAGTTAAACATGTTATAAATAAAAGATGACATTGATTTGTATTACTGTATCTAAATGTACAGTGTGAGGACAGCAAACTTGAAACTTGATGTTGTACACCTTAACTACATTAGGGAGGCCTCAGGTGTTTACACAGCATAGAGAATTATCATACTGAGGGGGAAAAGATACAAAAATATAGAATTATTAAATTATATGATTACAATGTATTTCACTGTATTTTATTTATTTTTTATCATTCATGTATTTCAATCAAAATGAGGCGCTTTGTCTAAGATACATGTGAGGATGTCATAAAGGCATACTGGATTAATTAGGCAACCCTACTCTACGAAATGCAATTAAGATGAATTGTGATTTAGTAGCTTGTACCTAATTTTTTGAAAATGTCTTTTAATCAAAATCATGAGCAGGACATTCCCTCGGAAAAGCTTTTGCGTATGAACATTTGTTTTCAGGTAAAAGTGCCATTTACTGTAATTCTTAATTGAAACACCATGAATGGACTAAGTGAGGCTTCTTGTGCCAAATCAAACTGGTATAAATGACAAGGACAAGACACCCTGTACAGCTGCACCATTGTCATTGCAGCAGCAGGAGTTAAATTGGCAGATTTATTGACTAATCATATTGTGGTGATTTCCATTCCTGTGTGTCAGTGGTTGGTTTAATGTGCCGTGTGGTGTGTGCAGGAAAAATTACAAATAAAGTGACTTGTCTGGGTCATCATGATTTGAACATTTGCCTGCTAACAAATAGACACTAACTGAACATAAAATCAGCCTAGTGCATTAATGTTTAAATGAGCAGGCTGTCAAAATCAGCTCATGTCAACATCATGTACGGGGTTATCTTCCCACTGGAGGGAAGTTGTAGGTTTAGAAGCGCAACCAGCGGCGAGCAGCTACTGTTGCCTAATCACCGAGGTCCTCTGAGTGTTACATCACCTGAAAGCCCTCTACGTCTCTTGTTCTGAAGGCTTCAACAAAAACTGTGATGATGCATTTCTTTCGGGGCATAGCTGGCCACTCTTTCAAGCTGCTGAGGCTACAAAACCTACATTTTTATTGAATATGTGACCAGAAAACAGATGGATTCTTTGACCTTCACAGCAAAATCAACTCTACAATGATGAACTGTATATTTAGTTTGTTCAGCATCGACCTAAAATGTTCCTTTTGTCCTTCCTGAAATAGTCCCAACAATATATGTGGACAAGGACATGTTGCTCCTGAGGCACTGCAAGGTCTACTGACAACAAACCTCCAACATTGATTCTACAAGCTGTGGCGGTCAAACTCCTATCGAATCATGGCGGGAGGCTCAAAGCTCGCCCATTAGACTCACGCTACGAAAGTGTACCATCTCTTAAGCAAGCTCAGGCTGATTTGTTAAGACAGAATTAGATTTCAAACAGAGTGGGAATAAATATTATTGTGTTCCCAGCAAGGCCCCAATTGGTGCCTATGTGTTACTGCAACCTTTTAATGGAAGCTTATCAGCTATAGCCAATGCCCTGCAAGGATTCTGTGTAATACCGCTGTTTGCTCACAATCAGCATTGTGTTGAATAAATGTGTCTGAATATTAACTAATCTTTTGATCTCACTTTCATTAGGCCACCCCTAGTGAAGTGGATTCTTCTCGACAAATTAAGCCCCCCTCCGTACCCGCCCACAAGCCTGCATCTTATACTCATGAGGGAAATGAGCAAGGACACAAACGCTCTTATTTAAAGATAACTGGTAAACTGCTTTAATTAGGCCTTGTTTTCAAAGCACAACAACTTTCTTTGGGAGGGATGTTATTATGTTCTCTCTATATATATCTGTTGCCAGGCTGGGTATTCAACTCCATTTACACAAACACCGCATACACATTTCCACGGAGCAGTATTTTACACCGTGCGAGATTTACTCCTGTAGTATTTTAGAAGGTGTCATGTAGGACAGGATTGCTCCTGCCGTTGGGAGTGCTATTTCATTCAGTGATGACATGTGCCCAATTATTAGGTCCTCCACACAACCTCAAATGCTTCCCAGCCCACCTATGTCTCATCATAAACAAGCTGCAGCACCAATACTTACAGGATGATCAATGATTTTTCCCGAAAGGCCAATAATGCAGCACATTGTTAGTTACATTTTGATTACTGAGGCACTGTACTATAGTGTGTGTATTGGCTCTGTGTCACATATATTTTCTAACATACGATCTATAGTATATACTGACTGAGGTGTACTGTACGACACTCCAGTCTGTCAGTTCTCATCCTGTCATATCAACAGCTCTCTCAGGCATACATGAAACATGTAGACTTTGATTAGTCAATAACATGCCAGTGATTCTAGTGCCGCAGGTAGACCCCATTATATTCTCTATCAAAGCAATATAAGGGCACATTTAGGTCATAACTAATCAACTTTTATTCTCCTGCCTCATTATAGTATACCCTTAGCTCATAAACAAAGGACTGAATACATGTTCACCTGTTCACTCCCCCCATTAGGTCCGCATAATGCCTACTAATTATGTTTGCTCATCTATAAGCCTTAATTACGCTGGGAGCTGATAATTAGCTGGGCTAGAATAGGTGCATATGTTTCTTCGCTATCAACCTGGCAGTAATAATGGCTATTCTCATCTCCAAGGAGACCCCAGGATTTTCCATGCAAGAACATTTTTAGGTACATTAGCACTTAAAGTAACAACATTGCTTTTTTAAACAGTGTGAACAGAGTATTCAAAGACCACAGCAGGATAAAATGCTGCCAATGCAGAAGCGTACTGATGCCATGTACTCTGCTGCTATGCCACTACTTCCTCGATTATCTAGCCTTAGGAATCATATCTTTTACATGTAAATATCCAATAAAATAAAAAAATTGATTGCCAGTGGTAGAATTTATATTCCTGATAATACTGTTAAAAATGCCTGAATTGACAAAATATAACTCTGGATCCCCAGCCAGCTAGCCCCCCCTGGCCAAGACCCAACCGGTTCGTTCCCTTCTATATTTGTATACAGTTGACTGATAGCAACAAAATAATTTTGCCACTTAACAAAAAATTATTTTTATTGATAAACTGTACCACAGTGAGTACTGAAAAACTCTTTTCAGGGAACTTTTGAAAAGAATAAAATGGAGCAATTAGTCAGCTTCCTCTAATCACCTTCTTAGTGTCACATGGCCATGATAAAAGGAAGTGCAAACAGGATTTCCTGATCATGTATGTAATTAACTATTTGTCGTATCAAAGAGAACCAGTACAACATGACATTCATAAAACCACCTTTTAGAAAAACTGTAATGAGTAATTGTTGCCATATGACAACAACATGCATCAGTGGAAAGAAACTGTGTTAAATGAGGGTAAAGGATATGGGGATATTGGTATATGGACTACAACAACAAAGCATACATTCAACACAATAATATGTGAATATGGAAAATATAATATATCAAAGAAGCAAAGATTATTTGCACAGCTGAGATTGGATGTTTTTCCACTGTATGTTGAAATGGTTTGACTGACAGCATGCCAGTCTGGAAGAAAAAATTTGTATTTTTTCCAATATGACACCTTAAGACCTTAAAGAAAATGAGTTTCATTTTGTTTCCTATTGTCCTTTTTTTCCAGGGAGCATCACAATACTTTGCGTACGTGTAAATCTATTTTTCTAAACGTGGCTGATACAGAAACATTGGGTTGACTGTTCACATAAAAATATTCAAATTAGCTAGTTTTTTCGGAGAAAGCCGGAGTAAAGAGGAAAAAAGCCCTTTATCAGAATGAATTTGGGGCTGGCAGGCATTCATCCCTTCTTCTGCTGTACAATTTAGTTAAACATTTGAACATTAATGTATTTTTAAAAAATTACAATATACAGTCTCATAACCTCTGTTATTCTTTTGATTTATTATTTTTGCTCTGGAAGGTTGCCAGTGTCATGGGTGAACCAGAGCTAGTTGAGTGGGCAACCAAACAGGGATAAGCAGCTTCTTCAGTCATAATGACAGAGGTGAAGAGGATGCTGATGGAGGAACCTTAAGAGAGAGTGACTGTACAAATATCCACTGGGCAAGAGTTAATCTCAGACTGGACTAAAGTTGCTGGGAAGGTGCACAAAATAAAAGTCTTTAGACAGATGCCGCACTACGTTCTTGCTGTTGGACTAGTGAGTAATATTAGCTGGCTTGTTATATATCGTGTTGTTGCTCTTGCTAGACGTTTGGCTTTGTCTGCTCACTATTCTTTTTTATCATCTAATCACAACAAATGCACATGTACAGTTGTTCATATTTACGACAGCGGCGTAAAAGTGAATTGCAGTCTGAAACTGTCGGGGCTCTTCATCACAAAATATACAAATTCTACATAATGTAGCTTTAACCAATTCTGCAATATAGGGCCAACAGACAGTGGCTTATATGGGTCATTTTTATAAGCAGTAACACAAACACATATTCAAAGTACTCTTGAGAAACGAGTAGTTATCTTTGCTACTTCTTCAGTGTGACTGAATGTGTTTTTTATGCTGTGCTGGTGGTATTAATATTATTTTGCTATTTTGGTTGTCTAAGGGAGCTTCGTTCTCCTCCGAGGGCCTAGAGAAAATCAGCTAGAAGCTTCATGAGTATGAGCAAAATGAATGGCTGCAGTAAGTGTGGTTTTCTTGATTGGGTATAAGATGCCGTGCTTGGGGAGAGCTAAATATTCAGGTATATGCTCTTTGAGCTTACTTCTCATCCTCTGGGAAGCCACAGCTGAGTGAAATGACGCAGATTCTTGAGCGGCTGCACATTCTCACACTCTTCCAGGTCCATCTATAATGCATTTACGGATTAAAATTGAAGGCACACTTGAGGACCCACTCTAGTGATTGCGCGCGCACACACACACAGCACAC
>CAFUXE010000395.1:1205661-1229702 GCA_903364295.1 Serranus cabrilla
ATCGTCCGAGCATTGACACCATCATATATGCAGTACAGAGTCCACAGTGTGGCATTTTCCCCTGTCCCTTGTTGCTCGGGGCTTCCTGGCATAGAGGAGGGTGTTCCAGGGTCAGCACGCCTGGGACAGGCAGGGTTGCTGGCCAAAGCTTGGTGGCTTAGATGGAGGTCATTATCGGGAGATAAGGGTGAAGTTTGGGGGGGTTGCTTGGAGGGACAGACATAGTTAAAGGAGAAGGGAAACACAGCAGAAATGCCAACAGACAACATTGGGAAATGAATTGAAAACAAATGTCATCCAGCGGCAACCAGATCAGTTTGCTTCTGTTGTTTACCCACTAACCAGTGTTGAGACTTACAACTTGCAAAATAACATCCTAGAGAAACTTTGTTTTTTGGACAGCGACTAGTAATCTAAAGCACTATATATTTTTTTATCAAGTCACTAATTACAATTACGGAAATGCTTGTTACTTGTTTATGTTGCTAATTGGCAGGGTTTTTATTGAATTGGGCAAGTTTTGGATGAAAATGTCAATCAAATCTGACAACACAGTTTTTCAAGCATACTGCAACAGCAGTACTGAAATAAAAACAACAGGATGCCCCGGTGGCTTACTGGCCGAGCACATACCACTGAGGCGGGTTCCTTTCCCAATGGACCCGGGGTCCAATCCGACCCAAGGTCCCTTTGCTGCATGTCTCCCCTTCCATACTCTCTGTAACAAATCATTTTTAAGTGAGCACAACACTACTGCTAACAAAGAGAAGCCACTGTGAAAATACTACATATTGTGTTCAATCCCATAAAGCATTGCTGAAAAACAAGTCAAGGTCATACAAACTAATTGAATAACCAAAAATAAGTCAGTAAGACTTTATCATGTTGTTGTTTTTTCGTGCAAGGCTTCCCCTATTAGCTTTTCTTATTTTCACAGGGCTTAAGCCAAAGTTACTAAACCAGAAAACTCCGGTTCTTCAGCTCTGCCCGTAGAGATTTAACTCAAACTATGAAATCATTGCCTCCAGTGCGGCTCTGCCTCTGAGAAGTGTTTGTTGAACTAAAACCCCAATTTGCTTCATATTGTCCCTTGTACTGTAGCTACATGTGATGATGATGCTGTTGCACATCGTGTTACTTGGGGTAAAAGTGTGTGCTAATTACCTAACATGTAAAAATGAACATCATATTTTATCATGTGGGGTTTAGCGAAGGCCCTAGGGCTGAAGAGATGGAAAGTGGCTTCATATTTGTTTTCCTTTTTGCTAATGTGTGCAGCCAGCTGTCCAGGTGGCTATTTTTTAATCCTCTCCTATAAGTGACATGTGCACAATTAGCATACACAAGAAACTGTGTGTGATTTTGCTTCGCTTCTATTTTTCATGTCCTGAAGGGAGCACCCTTGCCATAAATTGTGAAAAGCTCTTTCCCAGATTGCGCCAGCAAAAGCGCTCATCCTCATTTACACCTCATTTACACCTCATTTGTACACTGCCAAGAAAAGTGGCAGACTCTTTTCTTTTTTCAGTGTTTTGTGGATTCTTGAAATGAACTAATCGTGAACAGTCTCATTGTTCTCTCCAAACACACACAGTACCATGAGCACTGTGACTACAGTAGAAAAATCCCGTGTTACCAAAGAGCAGAATAAGTTAACACACTGAGCTTAAGAAATGTAGCATCAGCTGTTGTCACACAAGTCCAAGTGTACTTTATATCCTCTGTTTTTGTGTGATTTTTTTTGTATGTTTTACATTTGTTGGGAGCCCTAATGAACTGTGTAAAGTCCTCAAACCCATACAACCACATACAGCAGGTGGTTTGTTCCTACCTTCAAGGCCAACTCTGTCCTTTTACCCTAACTTTAGTCAAGTGTTGTGGTGTTATTGTCCTCAATGTTAACCTTTCCCTGTAAAGACAGAAGTTTATTTTGAAAAGCCACAATATATGGAACTACAGAAAAGTAGCACCCTGTCCCTGACACGTCCAAAACCGAAGCAAAAGTGCATCAAGATGAACCACTGAAGGCTGACAAAGCTTCAGACGAGGCTGTGGCTTTCCTAAATAAGCAAATAAGCGGCAACAACACATCGTCATAGCTAAATGTGACATTTTACATGGCTTTTTCATGTGGTTAATGTCACAGTTTGGTTTATTTAAGCAACAAAACTAAAAAAAAGGACACTTTTAAATGACTTCACTACTGTACATAAGCATTTGGCATAGGTATGCACCTGATGTAGACTGTGACATAGTCATTACTACATAGCTACATTAGTTAGGTAGTTGCAATAATTTAAAAATGAATGCATTTAAATGAAATACCCCATATCTTTGACTACTGGTTTCACAGGAAATGAACAGAGATCAAGTCCTGTTAGACACATAAAATGCCCTCCCAACCACCCAGCCTCATCTATTTTATTTTTATTTATTTATTTGTATTTTATTTTGGTTTATTCTGTTGTCTGAATAGGGCAGCACATTTTTGTTGTGACTCAACATTTAGAGGTCCCTCTGTATTTAACTAATCAAGTCTTAATTAATGTAATTTAAGTAGCATTCATTTTGATGATACTAAAACAAATGTAAAGTAAAAGAAGTAAAGTAAAGTAAAGATCTGCAAATGGAAAGAAGGGAGTAAAGTAACACAGCACCAAACGCACTGACGTAGCAAGACAAGAGCAGAAAGAATGAGGAGGACCACAACCAGAGCCAATGGCAGTCAGCCAACAGAAGAGGGGCACAGGGACTTCAGGCTTTCTGCTCTGCTCGACCATCTGAGTAACTCTGTGTGCAGAGCGTACAGAAAGTTATATTAGCTGTAGTAGGGTCATATTACTGGAAGTTGCTCTCTGAATTTGCTGAGAGAAAGGATGGCAGCCTAAGGGAGGACCAGGGCCACAGCAAACTTGAGAGGTAACAGCTAGTGGATACAAGCAGTTAAAGCTATGTACATTAAGCACTGGAACTTTGATTTAGATCCATGAAATTCCTGAGAAAAGAAGGATTTCTCTAAGAGGGCACAGTCATCAGGATTGCGTCCCTTTGCAGCTTAAGTTGGAGAGAACACACGCCGTTGCAAATCTAGAGAATGGCTTTCGTGCAGAGACAACTGGTAGTCGAATACAATCCAAGAACAAAATACTCGAAATGTTTGCTGACGCCATACAGCAAGAGATCGTATCTGAAAGTCAACAGTGTTCTTTCTTTGGACCCAGCAGATGGAATGGCAGACATTAGGAAATGTGAGCGATTGTCATGCTGTTTGTGGATTCAAATTTGACACCATAGAACATGTTTGTTGGATTTGAGATTGCATGTGACTCATCGGCAGAAAAACTTTTTCATGCATCAAGGACATTTTTCTCTGTTTTACTCGAATGTCTGCAAGGATATTGTTTTGACAGTTCATCAGATATTTCTCGACGTTTCAATGGTGACCAAGCAAAACTAAAGTGTCCAGGCTCCCTTTTAGCTATCTAAAAATCTAAATCTAATCAAAAAATATTGGAGCAATATATAATGATAAGGGAGGGTAAGACTTTGGGTCAAACTTCCAGGACTGTGTAAGCAAGGGAAAGAAGCCAGGACATATGCTGGCTTGGAATGCTCAACAATGGTCTTTTCAGGCCTTCCAAGACTCTGGCAGCCCTGGAGATTATCCAAGTATGATACGGTAAAGCATTTCTTTTAGTTAACACCTGTGCAACCTGCAGAAATCGTGGGATGCCCCTGCCCACCAGGATGAGCAGAACCAAGACCTATATATCTGCTGTCTGACTCAAGAGAGGCACAGTGTAGACATCATTTTGAAGTTGTGGACTTAGTTGAAACAGAGGTAAGTCGAAGGTTTGACTGAGAGGGAATGAGAGTGGGTGCCAGGAGGGAAAGCGTTCTCACCGATGCTGCCAATTGAAACTTATCAGGACTGAAAAAAGATGGACAGATCATCCCTGAAAATACAGCTGACTCTACAAAAGGTTCTGGACGGACTGGATATACCGATCTGTTCACTGCCTGTTCATTTTCTGTTATGTTCTAATTCCAGTTGCTTTTGAGTGTGTGTGTGCACCTTAAAATCAAGGGAGATGCTTACCATTACTAAACTGCTTCACTAACTGGAACTAATTTGTCAGTTTTTATTGTGAAAAGGCATCTTGATGTCATCTAAACTAGGTTACAGCCACATAAATATTTGTTGCTTTGTTTGTTTGTGATAGCAGCAGCTGGAGCTGCAGTATTTTTCTTTATAATAGCTAGCTATTCTCATAAAAAAAGGAAATCTCAGAGCATAGAAATTGATATGTGTTTGAACTTTTAAGTGAAGGGCTGAGGACAACACAGAATAAAGGACAGTGTCCAGGCTATCATAATTGTAACCATAGTTGGTAGGTTGGTAACAGAGCCTTGAATATAAACCGAGCAAGTTATTTTATATAAAACATGGTTATACAATTTGTGTTTGCCTTATCATAGCCAGCCTAGTGGCTGCTTGTTGTTATGATGATAATCTCTGTCAACAGAGGTATTGGAAGTGATCTGGTTTCTATTTGTAGCCCAAGTAGTATTAAGAAATCCTGTTTGAGTGGGTTAACACAAGGCTTTTACTCTGAAACATGCAGGACTTTGTTGTGGGAAATGCAGTGAATCGCAGAGCTTCATATATTAGTAGAGTACTGGCTTTTAATTGTGGAAATATGGTGGAAATGTAGATGGCAGGCAGAACCACAGCAGCACAGCAACCGAAACACTGTGTGGACACCGCTCCGGTGTGAGCCATATCAGCTCAGCAGTGGAGCTGTTATTTGATCATTAGTCAGGCCTGGGCCTTATAGTCTGCTATAGAGTAAACATAGCTCTTTCCGTTAACCTTGCAATAGACAACCTTAGAAAGCTTAGTCATACAAATGAAACATGCACCAAAAGACTAAAATGACACTGATGAACACAAAAATTATAAATATCCTGATTTTTTGTGGACTGAAATTCATCGGTCAAAATCGGTGAAATGAGACTGAAATTCTTTGTCAGAAAGAGTAAGACAAAAACTGTTGGCTATTGAACTAAAATTTTAGCCATCAATTAGGTTTCAGCCCCGTACATTCATACCTCATCACATATGGCCTATCCCTGTGGAGAACCTTTCCTGAACTGCACCACCCACACACCAACACACAGTCCCCCTCCCATACTCTCTCATCCAGAGATCCCCTTAAGCCACCTCACAGCACCAAGCCTCAACCCTTGCTCACCCCAAACAACAATAAACCAACTTCACCAATATCCTGTATTTTTGAGCATGTGTGCCAGGCAAGAACACCCAAGACCCCCATCTTTGTTGACATGTTAAGTTAAAGTCAGAGCCTCTTTGATCAGCGGGATCACATCTCAGAGGGGAATGTGATTAAAAGTGACATTCTGAATGCCAAAGAACCCCAGCAGCAGGGCGGATTTTCCACGCAGTGTGAAGTCGTAAGCTCATAAAAGACATACACCAGTGATTCAAACCATGTAGCCCGAGCCCACTATTATAATACAGAAGTCTCTTCTCTTTCTTCTCTTTTTCTCCCCTCCTCTCGCCTCGTGCCCTCACTCCTTTTCTCCCTTACACATGCTTTTTTTTATTCTCCCCTTCTTTCACTGCTGGTTGAATATGCGCTTTGCTGGATGACTTCCAAAGCTACTTGTTCCACTTTCTTACATTTATGCTAATTGGAATGCAAATATTGAGGTTCCATTTTAAGCCGCTGGTTTAAGGAGAGGGTGTGGGGATGAATGACAGTGTATTGACAACCATGGCTCACCACTCAGAAACACGCCAGAGTTGGGAGAGATTTCCAGGGATGAGGAGTTGACAGTGGTAGCAAAGGACAGCCAATATGTTCCCTCTCATCTTGACTGAATAACATTTCACACTGCGCTATTTTTTACTTCAATTGAACACTGTAAGCTCGAGTAGGGAGCCTTTGAAAGGCCTATGTGTGCTGAGCCTGAACAGTGGGCTCTTTTACAGTAGGTGTAGTGTTCAGTGTGTGCACACCAGCATAATCTCTTGAGTCACAGAGGAGCACGGAGCAGGGGTTTGCAATGAACTGAATAAGCCTTAAAGCCTGCGTTGATCAAATGACTTGCCCAGCTAAGACCTCTTAACACATACTTACCTGGGAGACGAGACTACCTCTCTGAAGTTACAGTATGTGTAATGAATACTGAGGCGTATTCAGTTTGAATTCAGCATAGGTGAGGACATGTCAAATCATGGCGCTGAATGAGGAGACGTCCACGTTGCTCTCAAGGCCAGAGGTGGTAATGTGCTATGAGATGTCTCGTCACTTATACAATAGACGTCCATGTCAAAAGAGGAAGGGAACAGAATACAGAGGAAGCTCAGGTCTTCAGCATTATTGGAAGGTATAAGGTAGTATTTAACAAGATGATGGAGATGGATGGGCTGCAGGCACATATAAAACTGGGAAGTAAAGAATATGTCCCATGTCAGTGGCAGGTCAGGTTTGAGTTTTGATTATTTTGCTTGAGCTGGGTATTCTCAAATATTATTATTTTTTTAAATAGTATGTGAATCCTGCTAAGGTGATTTTATAAACTAATGAATAAAAAGTAAATGAGATGGATTGAAGAACAACCCATGGATAGATTTTGGGAAGTTATTTTATTTCTAAATGACAGAGGTTGGCCCCCACTGTTGAAATATTGCAGGAAAAAGCTTATTCATTCTCTTATGAATATTGAATAAGGAAAACAATGCACCATTGATCAATTGAGTACATGCAGGGATTAGTAGACTGTGAAGCCAATTTGACATAGTGGCCAGATGGTGGAATTACAATTTCCTGATCTGTCACACTGGGCCTAAAAAGCCTTTTTCCTATAGACGTCTGTATATCTGTGATACTTTTTTTTTCTCCCCGCAGAACGAGAGGGTCGTTCCCCTCCGCCTTCGGGTGGGTGGTAGGTCTCTGACTGTCTTGGCTTACGGGCCAAATAGCAGTGCGGAGTACCCGGCCTTCTTGGAGTCCCTGGGAGGAGTACTGGAAGGTGCTCCAACGGGGGACTCCATCGTTCTGTTGGGGGACTTCAACGCCCACATGGGCAACAACAGTGTTATCTGGAGGAGCGTGATCGGGAGGCACGGCCTCCCAGATCTGAACCCGAGCGGTGCTTTGTTGCTCCACATCGAGAGGAGCCGTTGAGGTGGCTCAGGCATCTGTATCGGATGCCCTGTGGACGCCTCCCTTGGGAGATAACTGTTTGGTTGTTTTCATCTAGTTTAGAAACCTCACCAGTGTCAAGGAGTGCATATTGGCTTCATGCTAGCTGCACTATTATATATATATTACATCTGCTGCATTCCCTATCATTTCGTATGGAATAATGTTTATCTGTGGGGAGGAAAGATATTAGAAACTTCTTTTTTTCTGTAGGAGATGCATATAGAAAATGTACAATGTGCATGTTAAACACTAAAGTAGACATGGGGACATACTTGAAATGCTGACACAAAACTCCATTGAGAGGCATAGAATAACAATGTACAGAGATAACTGCATGCAGGGAATTCAAGACTCTCTTCAGAGTGACTCATTCAGCTTACAGTCGGCGAGCAGGTACCCTGCAAGTGCTTGAATTTAAATACATTGTAAAAATCCAAAGAAATGTTGCACCAGCATAGGGACTTTATAAAGTATGGCCCATCAATATGTGTGAAAGGTGAGGTGTCTCAATATTTCTTCTGTCTAGTTGAGTTCCTTGAGTTATCTGTTCAAATTAATACTTGTTTTCATCAAGAACTGCAACCTGCGTAATGTGACAAGAAAGTAGTTCTTAGTAGTTTAAGGCAGTGTGGTTTTTAAATGGCTTCCATGTTTTTACCATATTTTTTTGGATGAGTTAGTGTTGCCAGGTTGTACACCATATGTAACAAGAATAACCTTACTTGAGTTTTACTGTATGTGGTTCTAATACATAAATCCAGAAAAGTACTGAAAGTAACAGCCTGACAAAATTACTTGAAATGACCATGACCTCTTAACACCGAACTTTGTGCTGGTGTCACGTTATGTGTGAAAAATGTGTTACCATTATGTTGGTGTCTCCCTGTAATACCCTTTGAATGCAAGCTGTCCTAAAGTGTACAATATATTCTATTACCTTTACTTTTTACATACAGTGTTGTCAGCTAAGATAACACCGCTTAGCGAGCTAACGTTAATGGACTGAAACAGGGTATCAAATCAGTGGCTGTTATAATTCCTATGCAACTGAAAAAAAACACATTATTGCCCCCAATATTTATGTCTGATGTTTCTGTCTTGTGAAGGACTACTTGAAGAAGCTAAAGTAGCTAGCCCTGCTGTGTCCTGTCTCTCCTGGAATAAAGATGTTAGGGCATGCACAATTCAATGTAGGAAGCATAAAAGACTATTAAAAAGACATTTGCTGAGCCACGGAATCCAGTTCAGGCGTATCCATTAGGATGTCTAATGTGACATACAACTGTAAAGATAAGGCCATTTTAGGGGATAGTGCATCGAGAAGGGACAAGGCACAGGATCAAGCTTCATTTCACATGTCATCCATGTGTTTTACTGCCTCTGCTAAGCAAATTATTTCAAATTACAAATATGTGTCTAAATAATAGTTAAACATCTAATTATTTAGTTATCCTATCAAATTATTCCGCTGCTTAATGTTTTGTTATCCTTTATTTATTTTATGTCTCCATGACTTTTGTGATCTTATGAAAGAAAAATGGCAGGAACTACATGTTTTTTTTTATATAGTTTGTTGATATAATTTGTGTCTTTGGAGCTTTTTCTTGTCATTTAGTCTATAAGACATCACTCTGCTATTTCTGCCATTTTTCTGTCAAACCATTTCTCTCTCTTTGGGCTCAGCATGATACTCTGTCAGTCTCAAAGGCCTCATAAGTGTGTTTTCTTTTCTGATGATGGAAGCCACAACATTGGTTCCTTGCCTGATGATCTGACACGCCATATCTCTCTCTGTTGTGGCCTGTGGGGCGGCAGAAAGGGGAAGGTCTGTTTGTTCAGATGTAGGAGCTGTTGAAAACCTCCAGGTATTACTGGCTATAAAAGAGGGGTCAATGGATACTGTGGAAAAATGAGACAGGGAGTGAAATATAGGGTCCAAAAGAAATGATGGGAGAGCTTGTTACACTGATGTGTGTGCGCAGTATCACAACAGCTCTTGAAGACGTATGCAGTGTACTCATCTGACACTGGTTGCTCTGCATGCACCGTGCAAGTTTTAACAACAAAAATAAAATTAAAAGAATCAGCATTGGTTACATCTGTTCCACTGTTGTTTTGTGAAAGTCAGTGGGAGATTCACTATTAATCTCTTCACAATGCAGTCAGTAGATTAGAGTCACAAACCATGTAATGATTTTTGTAAAGAAACATTTCTTGTTGGAAAATGTAATTGTTTAGCACTCTAAGTGTCTAAAAGCTAATGTTTGTGTGTAGACTTAATTAAGTAATTTTATTTTCGCATGGGACACGAATCCTGTTCTCCTGGGTGAAAGTCCCCCATTTGTTCGACCCATCCACCTCCCACCCAGAGAGTGACATCCACCATTTAAACTCTTCATCGCCGTCAATCAATACTATTAAGTCAGCAAGATGGTGGCGGACGACCGTCTAAAACCTGCCTGTACTAACAGCCTATATTGTCGTTTTTGAGGGGAGACCAGTCTCTGCAAAGGCAGCATTGATACTTTGCCATATGGATAATTGCAATCAGATCCAAAAAGTGGTCCACTCAGCTGCAAAACTTCATGAGAGATTCTTACTTTAATATAATTAGAATACGTTTTTTTAATTGAACCTTGAGACAGGGCGGATAGTGATGGCAAGTGATGCACAATGACTTGCCTAAAATGCTGATGTTTCGCAGGTATGATGTTAATGTTTAATATCTTAGTGTAGTATATAAGTACACCAATAGTACACAGAGTACAGGCTAGGACGAAAGGCATAACTTACTGGTTCTGAGCGATCCCATCATTTGAGCTTGGCGGTATAGTTGTATATTTCTTGTAGAATATTGTTTTGTTGTGGCTATATCTAGCTGATGGTATGTATAATTAATTGAAGTTGTGAACTTTCTGCCTTTGAATATTTCTTTATGTATTTGGAGAGCCTTCAGAGGCTATTGAAGTCACAGTTTAGAGAATAATTTTCACAGTCATGCAGGGTTCACACTTCATTTATGCATACAGTCTATATTCATAGCCTCTGTGAATGCAGAAGATGGCTTTCTCTGCAAATGAAAGGTTAATTATATTTTTGAAAGAACGATAACTCCAGATTTTTTAAGGCTCTGCAGTAGATAATATCCGATAACATTGTGTTAAAATGTTGCCTTATGAATTTCCACACATTGTTGCCCTCAATGCTTAAGTAGTGGTTCACCGAGCAGAGCTGTGTAACTCAAATTTAGCCTATAAAATTGATTCAACACCTCTCTGACAGAGTCACAACAATAAATGACGGTTAAAAGCTTCATAAAGTTGGAATTTATTACAATGTGTGTGTGTTAAATTACATTTTATGGTAAACATGCTGCTTTTATTGTGTCCACCCTTTAAATTTGAACTTATAAATGAATCATCCCACCTGTTTTCCACAAGGCCAAGCTGTTGATAGAATGACAAAATGCTGACAGGAAGATACGGGCATGTTGGTTCTTACATTGCCACAGCTCTGTAAATTAAAGATATGGTCAGACCAGTCTTCGTTCCACTAACCACATTTCATAAGAGAGCAACAGTAGGGACTCTGACATGTTGTGCTCAGACTGTACAACCATTTCAGAAATGTTTGTTCCTGTCAGGCTCTGTGAGAGTTTCACTGTATCAGTAAGTTGCTCTGTAAATCTGCTCTTTATGTGATCAAGAACCATCTACTCACACATTCAGCAAACTCATCCCAACTGTTATCTGTATTTGGATCCCCTCCTGAGTGTTGGGTATTTTTTCAGCTGTGCAGTGAATCATAATGTGTGATGATCCTTTGACAGTAAAAACATTTATTTTATGTGATCTGTAAAGTAAGTTTTTCCTTTTTCCCCCATGAAGCTCTGACTCACCTGTCATGACAGAAAAACATCATCAACAAAGTTGTCATTTTGTCAAAACATCTTAGAAATATGCAGGAATGGATAAAAAGAGCAAAACTGTTTTTGTGTTTCACTTTTGATGACTTAATCTTAAGGTTAATTGTTTAAATTATTCCTTCACAAAGAGTTGTTGAGTATATAAAGCCCATAACTTACAGTATCTTTTAGCTAAATAGCACTACTGTTGGTGTGGCCAGTTTGTCAGTCTGCCCATCACTTCAGTACAGACTGAAATCTCTTAACAACTGCTGTTGGCGAGAACTTTTATATGGACATTCAAGGTCCCCAGATGATGAAGCCTACTGACTTTGGTAATCTCTTCACTTTTCCCTCTAGCAAAACCTGAGGTTGACATTTGAGGTTCAAAATCAATGAGTCCAATGGATGGAATACTATAATCTTTGGTGCAGACATTCATGCTCCCCAGAGGATTTATTGAAATAACTCTACAGGCTGCCCTCATTCACTGTTCATACTGATCTCTACTTAAAGAAAACAGGTTGAGAGTATAAATCTAACCATTTTACAACATTAAGAATGTGTCTTACAATCAAGTCGTAGTCCTTGCAATGCAGTGGACATGGGTTTGAATCCAGCACAAAGCCCTTTCCTGTACTTCAAATGCCAAAAAAGGCCAAAGAAATAATTAAAAAACTATGCGTTGAGAACAACAGTTGAGACACGTTCAAACCAACAATTTCTAGGTAATGTGACATCATACAAGACCCACTGCAACTTTTTGAAAAAAGTCATACAGATCTCTTTATGAATACATTGAATGACAGCATGCTGAGCATGATGAACGTTATACATGCTTAACAGCAGCATTGCCCTTGTGAGAATGTTAGCATGCTAATATTAGCATTTACCTTAAAGTACTATCCCGACATGCAGCCTCATTCTAGTCAAATCTGTTTGCCAAAATGTCATCTGAATGCTATGAATGTATTGAACAACTCTGTGCAAGCCAGTGACACGCACCTGCAAAATGCAGCACAAAAATAGATATGTCAACAGAGGAGATAACATGAAACAGAAGCTCATCTTTTATAACACAGTAGTAAATAGTTTTATGCTTGCACACATATCAGCCAGACTGAACAAACAGAAGTGTCTGTCCATGCCCTGCACTATCACAACAGGCTACTGCTGAGCTCTATTGTGATTAAAATTTTTAATGCATTGTTTTCCACCTGTTTTTATTGTATCTCACATTTATCTGAAATACAAAGAAAACCAGTGAGCAAGCAACATTGTGGTCACTGTATTTCCCCATCAGTTCCATTGAGGCTATGGGTCACACTTGTCCAACTTCATTGTGTCCTTATGCTATAATTAACGCAACAAATGTTTCCTGTCATACGGATAACATCACATGGTGAAAAATAATCTGTTCTGGCATTCACATTAAAATCTGTAATAATGGGTGTAAAATAGTTTGGCTGTGTCTACCAATATGATCAAGCTTATTTTAGGACAATGTCAGTCTGCAAAGGTCAGAGCAGCTTTAATTTACCAGAAAAAAAGGTCTTGTCAGTCATACTCCTTGCGACATTTATAAGGAAAGTTCTCTGTTACATTACTCTAAGTCAGCCATCTACTTAAAATACATCCTCCCTTGTAGAAGATTGACATAGTTTGGCTTTAAACCAGACCCAAAATATATGGACACATAAGTGCTATTCTCAGTGTTTACCTAGGCCTGTTATTGAGTGCCCCTAGCTGTATCACCAAACTTTTAATCCTCAACAAATCACTGTCCTAAGCTCAGATCTTTACGTACAGCCATTTTTGCATGTCCAAAGTCTAGACGAAAATCAAAAGGTCATTAGGGCTTTTCCCTCAGGGCCTCTTGTAATGGCGATCCAGTCATTATAGAACAAGGAGGAGATCAGTGAGCAGATCAAGCAACTCAAATCAGTACCTTTTTAGAGTGCCAATAGGTACAACTGCTTCTACCGCATACAAAAAACAACCTTATCTTGCATCTCTAGGGGGTTTTGATCAATATGAATCAGCAGATATTTGACCAGGTGCTGGAAATTCTGGCTTTTAGCAGAACAGCAATAGCACATTTCTGCAAGGATGAAGCAGCAGCATTATTGCAGCATTTATTTTGGTTCTAAATATTTCTTCTGTGCTCAAAGTTTCACATGGATCTCTGCTCTAATTAGCTACCTTACACTTCAGTGTTATGAAACTTCATTATGCAGTTGTGTTATTGCGTAGGTTGATCGTGTATGAATCGGAGCACACTCTAAGTTTATGAAAAGGAATAGTTGAATATACTGTATGGAGGTTCTTATATGCTTTCCAAGACATTACATCATTTAATGATTTTTGCAGTTTACGTATTAACACATCTGAAATGCAGAGAAATAAATTGGAACAGAATAAAGGATCAATCTCTTTACAGTGTGTGCTGTGAAAAGATTGTGACGACCCTGATTCAGTATTGATCAGCAGAGATAAAGTCAATGAAAAAATACAACCATCTTTACTGGCTTCTTTTTCACTGATGGGCTGTATTTTATATTTTAGGTCCAAGCATATCGCTAAAGCTACCAGTACAATGTACAGTGGGTGGTTTAAAATAATAACAGAGACTTTTGGTTTCACACAGGACATGGACAGTGGTCTCCTGGTAAAAGTCCTTTCATGAGTTTGAGTTTCCATCCATTCCAATCCATTTTCTGATCTAATCCATTCACACTGACCTCCTACCTTCACGGACTTTGTCATTCTTTATACTTTGCTACAGTATACAAAGAACTGAATACATTGAAGACAGGGCACTGTTCATTCCTATAAAAGCTGCTCAGTGGCATGTAAAAAAGTTTGACTTCCCTGCACAAAACACTCCCTTCTATAGCTCTTCTGTATCTATAGGGCCCTTAGAACAAGAGCACTAAAGACTTCCACCGGCTGAGGCATCTACTTCAGTTGTAGTGCTCCGCTAATTTCTGATAGTGTTATTATTCATATTGTGGGGGGTTGTGACGTAGGAAGAAATTTATTTTCAGATTTACAGCATACAAATGTAAGTCTATGGTTAAAAAAAAAAAAAAAAAAGCCCCATGGCATCACGTGATAGACCCGGAAATTGTAATACCGCTATTTGGCCGCTATGTCAAATTAGCTTCAAAGCCCGGGGGATTTTGTGGGGGCTTGGCACTACATCACCCGACCTCCTCCTTTACTCCCATCATAATTATTATGGCCACTAAAGGTTGTTGCATAACAAGAAAGAGAACAGCCTGAACATGCTGAAGTTTATCAGAAATTATTTTTACCAAGTTTACTATCTCTGCGAAGCATTTTAGCTTGTATGCAAATGTTTGCTAATTACAACTGACCATTAGTTGCAGATGGGAATGATTTGCAGGTGTTTGGTCATGCAATGATGCAGTATTTATATAACAACTAATTTAACTAGCCTTTTAGTTTAATTCTCACGTTGTCAAAGTACGGTTTAAGAAACGCTAATTATGTCTCTGTTGTGTCAGTGTTTATAGGTCAATGATCCAACGTAATGTCCCTTTAACTTAATTTTCACTCCTCATTTTCATTAGTTCTTTACAGGGCTTTTAGCCAGCACACATTTTAGTCAATGTTTTTGAGTGCCAAATGAATGTGGTTTATTGTAGGTCATTAGTACTTGTTTGTATTACGGGATGACATTTTCGACGGAGGGTAGAGAGCCGTGAAGACAGCATTTCCTGTCAGCCCGCAGCACTTCTTACACTGACTCAAGGCTATGATGAAAGGTCAGTGGTGGGCTGACAAAGGCAAGGGTGAGAGGAAGAAAAACACACGAATCAAGTGTTACAGACCGTAGGCTGTGTGACCACACATAGATTTAATAACAGTCCACCAGGCACAAAGGCAGCATGGCCGTGGGGGAGTGGAAGGAGGAACAAAAAGGGATAAATAAACACACTCACACACGCTCATGGTTATTTTTCATACAGAGAGCCACAACATCCTAAATCGTGTTATTTTAGTCCAAAAAAAACTCAGCACTTCATCTGCTGCTAGGCTGTGATGTTGATGGGAACAAATTAAAGGAGAAAAGTGTGACCTCTTTTTTGCATCTATTTATTTTTCATTTTTAGTACTCATTGTGCACTGCATCACAAAGATCATCTATATCAAATTATTTCAAATAAGCAACTATGGCGTAACTGCTCATTTCTTTTTTGTTTTACTGCAACACATTCAAATTCAGACATGTAATTTTTGGAAAATGTTGCAAATCATTATTTAAAGTTGCAACAAACACTCTGAAACATCAATCTGTTGTTTAAAAATCCCTCTCGGTATCTTAGGAAATGACAGTGATTGCATGATTTGCAAATATGCATTTATCGGTGCCGAGGGATCGGTGTCCATTATTCAGAAAAAAAAGTGACAAAGACATCCTTGTGCAAAATGGGACAGGTGCTAAATCCAAGAAAATAACTTCCAGAAACATGATCCTCTGCAAGTAGCTCATATAGCTTTAATACAAGTGACAGTTTGAGCAGCTGTGGGAATTTAAGTGCCATCTTAAATACAGACAATGTAATGGCTCTGTAAATATGAATCACATCAATTTAAAGAGTATAAAATATCAATACAGACATATTTACACAGCACACATTATGAAAAGAAATATGATCAAAAGTTTGATAGCAATAATAAATGTATGCTGTAGTACAAGAATCAGTATAAACCCCAATAGGTTCAAAAGCCTGAATAATACAGAATAGTACAGAATGTGTGTGTATTCTCATGCTCACACTGTACCTTTAATATACTTGGCAACTATCACACTGGAGTGCTTATCCTGGAAGGAACTCATTCTTGTCTCAGCTCAATATTCAGAAAAAGTCAATTCATCTCGCCCCACAACGATAAAGTATTCACATCAGAAATAAACATTACACTGAATATTTATTAGTGCTGAATTTAGCAACTTCATTTATTTTCTGACTTCAGAGGATTTCTCTCATGATTCATTGAATTTTTCTGAAAAAATCAGTTTTACACTGATAAGTTGTGTCAGGGCAACATTTGGACTCTTTTCTGCCCTTCCTCCATCTTTTTTCTTTTGCAATTGATCTCTCTTTCTGTTCTTCACACTAATTTCTCAGACTTTTCACACAGAACTGACAGCATTTTGTTTATGAACCCACTGACTCGAGTGCACACTGATTGCCATAAATGCTTTAAATCACTGCGACTTCTATGAATACACAGAATATATTACATCAAATTGTTAAATTACTTGAAAATATCAGGAACCAATCAAAGATTAGGTGCATGTGGTCGCTCAGGAGCCAAAACGTGTCACAAATGCTGCTGTTATTGAGTTTGACAGGTTCTAATAAGAATCTTATCTTGGTGTTGTAGGATTTTTCCCTACGAATGGAATGAAAGCTTTGAGGAGCATGCTGCATCTCCTCTTTCATTTACTTTCTTCTTCAAAGCAGCTGAATGCTTGTGACACACTCCAATGAGAGCTACACATACGCGAAACCTCTTGCCACAGACGCTTTCATGCCATTACCTAGCGTTGCTGAGACATCAGCGGCGGAGCTGGGTTAATCCTGGTTTTCAACAAGACTCTGTACACCTCCTGTCTCCTCTTTTTGTCACTTTTTCATGCAGTCACTCCCCTTTTCACTTTCATATCATAAAAGGAAATAATGTATTTTGTCAAGACGCATATGGGCTTTAATTGAGTTGTTTTTTAAATGCTAAGAATCCAGTGCTATAAAGTAACTAAGTACATGTACTCAAATACTGTACTTATTTGGAGGTCCTTGTCATTTACCTTTCTCTATTTTATGCTAAGATACTAAGACATTATACTTCTGAGGGACATATTGTATGATTAACTCCATAATACTTATATGACATTTGTATATTTTACGTAAAAAAACATATATGAGCATCTTATAAATATGAGGGCAAATGGCTCTGGGCCCCAGGGCCCCTTATGGCTACAGTATAAATAAACAACATGTTAACATATAATACATATACAATTGTTGTACTTATTTTAGCTTGCATATATGTATGTACTCATAATTATGTATATAGAAAATTACTGCTTATGCATAATAATGTACTATGAAAGTGGCATTTAAATCAAGCTGCTGATTGCATTATATATCATCAACGAATTACTGATCTTATGTAATACTTAGTTTATACTTATTTACTTCAAAATAACTTCATATTAATGTTTTAATACTTCAAAGTATGTATAGTGGCCAAAAATGTAGATTAAAAAGGTCAATATTTCCCTTGTCAGTGTAATGGAGTCGATGTATACTTGTTGACAATTCCCCACTGGCTGGTCCAGTGTTCAGTCACATACATTATCATTAATGGAAAGGGTTAAAATAAGGCCCATGGGAGGCCTTACGTCTGGATTTTCCATAGGATACCTAAAGTGTTAACCCACTGCAAACTTTTTGGCGTATGACCCAATACAAAAAGCAGTAAAAATTAGTCCTCGTTGGGCCAATCACAACCATTTATTGCACATTGGGTGGGTTTGATATGATGGCAGATGTCCATTGCAACTCTCAGAACTGACATCAAATTGTAAACTACCATAGGTTTGCTAATCAAATAAAAACCATGATCCATTTCTCCTCAAATGTTTTTAGAAACCCATTTCAATCTACTGTTAAGCTGTAATTTGAGAAAGTTTGTGACCATGCAAATGTCACTCAGCGCTTTGTCACTCTATGCATGGCTCTTTTTGGTTGTAGGTCTGTTCAGAGGAAATTTGGTCAGCATCCATAAAAAATGTCCCTTGTGAAGTTCCACACTAAGATGCATTTGCAATGTCAGTTTTGACTGCTTATTCAATCATTCGATATCTTATGGCACATAAAGTAACCCTATGAACATGTCAACAATGTTAAAACTTGATTTTCATCAGTGGCGGTCTTTAAGTAAGCATTAATTCTACCCTTTCACTTTTGCATGAATGCATTGCTACTTTTCCTTGCAGAAATGGTGTCCATACTGTGCAGATTAAGTAAATGTCATGGGGTCTGGAGCCTCCCAACCTCAAACACATGTGGTTCTTTTTTACAGTGCTGGGCATTAATGAACACCTCTGTCATTCAAAGCTATGTATGGACAAAGCAGCCTTTTAAGCCTTTAAGTCTCTGAAGCATTGAGCAATTACGGACACCTGTTATTGAGTTAATTGCCCAATTAACTCATCCATCATTCAAATAAAATGGGTCACCTAAATTAGTGCATATTTACACCAACCTATGGGATGAGAGAACTTAGTGCACAGGTGTTATTATATTACAGGCAGTAATAGCAAGGCATGAGTAAAGACAACCTCCATCTGTTTCTTAATTTACTAAAAAAAGGATTCTAATTTAAGATCAATAATTTTTATGGGATTTTGATTTGTAATGGAACTCACGTGCTATGCAACTCCAGCCGGCTTCAAAGTCTGTTGGCACTTTCACCAATGTAACCTTGATAGAGAATAAAAGGGAGTAGGAGTGCTACTGTCTCTCTCATGCTCTGCCAGGCAACACAGCGCTCTGTCAAGGAGTAAAAAGGAGAGGACACAAAAGCAGACGGCGTGCCTACGAGGAGGTGAGGCTCCTCTGCGCTCCTTGTCCCTGGCTAATTTCCTGTGGAAACTTACCCTGTCAGTGAAATTACATCTTTTCTAAAGAAACAGCACATAAAGATCTTCCCCTGAAGGACCCCATCCACACATGCACGCATTCTGTCTGCGACACATACAAACGATCACATGTGACGCACCAAAAGCAACAACTGCTGTCATAAAAAAAAACATCGCTAAATGCTGATTGTAATAATCTGCCATTTTTTTCTTCACAAAACTTTGTGATGTGATTAAAAGGAGCTGCTATCGCTTTTTCATTTCCCCAGTGTTCAACAAGCAGAAAATGTCTTTTCCCTTTATCTCACACTAATGTGACAAACAGTGTGCTTTGTGATTTCTGCCAAAGACATCAAATGTCTCTTTTGATATAAATTGGGTGGTGTGAGGCTTGCTGGGAGAATGGGAGAGCGAGAGGAGGATGTCAGGGGAAGAGAGATGAGCATTCATGAAGAGTGTTTATCAGAACAAGTTGTTTACACTTGACAAACTCTAATCATAATCATAATAATCATAATTTGCAAAGGGCATAAGCAGTCAGGGTATGTATCTGCTGCGACTGAGCCATGCTTCACTTCTAACTCATCTGTATCAGGAAAAAAAATCACACACAGGAATGTTAGTCCAAATAAAGTCATTTAAAACCAAGTAAAAGACAATTAAAGGGTAGAACATATTGTAACTGCATCCATCACTTTACAACCAACTATTGCTCATCAAGCATGAACTGTCGCACTCCATTACCACTGTGTGGTTGCATCCATGTGCCTGCTCTGTGGTATTAACATAACAGCTCCCCCCAGTGTCAGGAGGGAGACAAGCCTGGTAACTAAAAAAGAAAAAAGAGAGAAAAACAAAATCGAGGACACTGAATCTGATGCTTTCATTTGCCCCATATATTATTTTTTTTAATTTTCAGAGACATAAAATACAAATTTGGATTAATTTGTCAAGGAGAAACCACATATCTTCCAGTATACAAGAAAACAACATGTTTCTTGGACTGTTTGTGGGTTAATTATATATTTTGTTAATTTTATGGGAAGTGAATTATGCTTTAAAATGCACACAGTTAAAGTTATCGTAATATTTAATTTTTTCCACTTCATCTGAAGGCCACAGTGTGCAGTGTGGATGGGTTTAAGAAAATAGAGAAGCAGCTTATAAACAGGGAGACTGGGCAGGGTCACTACATTTCCACCTTCTCCAGCTATATCACAACATTTTTAAATTGTTGTCAAATAAAACAGTTCCATTGTTACAACCTGCCCCACAACTAATTAAAAATTACACAACTAAAACAAATGCAAAAAAAACCCAACAACTTAAAAAACCACTTGCAACCATTTCCTACTAAGGTCTAACTCTCTAACTTGTACCTGTCAGAAGCTAAGTACCTCACATGGAGTGAGTCCAAAATACAAGTTGGCTGCCTCTGTCAGCAGTCAAGACTTCCTTTTGCTGCACATTAAAGACTTTTTGGCTGCTGTAACAGCCCACACAGGTCAGCAGTGTTGATCCTCTTTCTCTGAGGTTTTGTTATTTCTTGCAGTATCTGCTCAAAGTCACATGAGACAGAGAGAGTATGTTTTGGGGACGGACCTTACTGTCTTCCTTTCCCTTCCCTTCTTATTTTAAAATGAACATAGATAAAATATCTCATATAGACTCATAGACTATTCTCTGATCTAATACAAGTTACATAATTCATTTTGACATGGTCAAATAAAATTACATGTACGCCTGAAAATCAGTGTCTTACCTGTAAAATCTGTACTCTTCTCACACAGCAATGCAGTTTCACATGCCATGTCGGGGAAGAAGTGGTCATACATGAATGTATTACGTGACTGTTCGTCTCTGCTGTTCCAACCACCTGGTCTCCCTACAGTAAAAGACTGAGCACTGCTTGTCTTATTTTATGATTCCAGCGCTCCGCTCTCCTCCCTAGAGTTTTTGGAAGTCTCTTTTCGGATGAGTTGTGTTCTACATATTCAGATGCACTATGTATTGTTGTGTCAAGCTCGCCCGCAATGATGTATCATCCCTTGAATTATCACCATTGCAAAAATGTATTCTCCTGTGAGGCCTTATTCTGCCAAAAATGGGAATTTTATAATGGAAACCACCCCGAGAGCCGGTGGGATTAATTCCTACCTTGATATAAATATAATGGAATTTTCCTTGGGAGGGATGTGTGGCACCAGGGAGGAGACCATTCTGTTCTAGGGGTTATTTATTGTCAAAGACCCTTTGCGGGATTTTACAGTCCTGCAGTTTTACACAGATACTATGTTGTAAAGAGTTAAACAGGAGATCCTTGAGAGGGGAAGAGGATGATAGAAAAAATAATAATAGAAATGATATAAATTAAATAAATCAATACCATTAATCTCGGTTAGACTGCATCACCCTATGAAAATGACTTCCTTTTCTCCTTTGCCCTCAATATCACTCTTCTCTCTTAAAATAAAATACTCCATCACTCTCTAAAATCAAAATTTCCTTGGCTTCTCATGCCCTGCCGAAAAATTAATTCACAATTTTACCATTTTAATCTGGCTTCATGAAGCCATAAAAGAAAAGAGAGAGAAAAAAATCTCAGGTGTAATATAAAACCAAATGCATTAGTTGACAGGGCACTGATGAATGTCAAATCCATCACGCAGTGCGAAGTAGGGGGGGAATTGATCTCTTTCCATTTGGAGCATTTTTTTTTCTTCTTCTGCGGAGCTAGTCAGTATTAGGCTCTGCCGCCTGCCCCCATTACAAATGCATCAGTATGCTCTGTAATACCCATGTCCGCTATTCCCAAATGCAGCCCCCAAAGTCAACTGAAGGTTGTCGGCGGCTCATGTAAATGAAGCTTGATTGTAATAGTTCTAAGTGGATTCCGCCCACACAATCCTGTCACATTCGCTCATTGTTATCTTGCCCCCCCTCCAACCCCTCCTCCCCACCCATCAGGGTTTACGGCGTAAATAATAAAAGTTGTGTCACTTCGCAAATTACCCAAACAGCTTATCACTTATTCATTGTGGTGTATCACAACAACTCCTCGGTGCGTACAAAAGCCACAGCAAGTCAGACACAGGCTTTTGTTAATGAACTTGGAAGATTACCAGATCTGAAAATTAACTGACAGTGTTGCTGGTTTCTTTCCCCCGCATGTGCGTCTCTCCTCATTTTTTTTGTTTTTTTTTTGTTTACCCACCAGAGACAAAAAAAAGAGATAGACAGTTATGAGAAAGTACAGGAAATATGTTGTATTGTTTGCATTCTAGTCTGGCTCTGTTCGACTAGACTATACTGCTGTTAGCCTTCAGCCTCAGTGAGAAACTACTGATTGACTGTAACTGTTCCATAATGGATAGTTGTCTTCCTCATCAAGAGCCTCTGAGCTTACCAGTGGCCGTAAAAACACCTGTTAAACACAAATGTTTCAAGGACATGCATATAAAAGACAGCATCATGCATGCCATGCGTAACAAGCAGAAAAAACTAACATGCCATGTTTGAAAAAGCAGGAAAAGGTGAATGGTCTGACATGCCAAATTCGCAGAGCTTTTCTCCTTGTAAGATCTGTTCTACATTCTTCCCCGGTCTCTGCTCTTGAATGAATAGGCTCCAGGACAGTAATTGAAGATGTGTCACGTACATATGGCTCAGAACGTAATTGGATGCTTGAACTCTCAAACAACATCTGAAGTGCAATTTGGAGTCCATCAAAAAACCCAGTGCTCATCAAATACCAACTGGACAGCAGTGAAATGCCGACGCTGGAACTTAACCATGCAGCAGTTAGACGATTGAGTTAACGGCACAGCACAGTTAATTTTTAGGGCCCCTTTGAAAATGATCTTATGCTGTTCATTCGCTGCCGCCCGCATGGCCCCTGTAGCCATTTTCTGCCTGGCTGCTCTTAATTCTGATCTGCAGCCACCTAGCTCATAGACTACAGCGAGGTACAGAGGCAGAATGTTCCCAAGGTGGTCACTGAGAAGCCAGAGATAGAGACGGATTGATTTCTCAGATATGAGAAACTGCTAAACTTTTATGTAGGGTGCATGGTGAGAATGAGAGAAACTGATTCTAACCCAAACTAGGATTTAATATACATCTGGTAGTTGCCTTTTCTACTACAGATTATACTTTCATAGTTAGATAAATTTAGTAGTTACATACGTCAAGTCTGGTTTGATGGTAGTTTTTCAAATATTTGTGTGTACGTTTTTGGAACCTGCATTTTATTGGTTATATTACAGTTAATGATCCCATCTTGGTGTGGCTACTTGAGCACCGTTTATCTTGAGGTGGATGGGAGGCTTCCACAGACTGGTTGGGACTTGTAAGCTTGGCATAGTCAATAGAGATGTGAAAACCAAGAAGGGCTGGTAAACCTTCAACAACTTAAGGTGTAACAATTCTCCAAATGCACACTTCAGTTCAGACCTGTGTGTTTTGGTAGCGGATGAATCAATAAAATTTCAAACGAAAAATTTCAGGGCTTTTTAAAATCAATTACAAGGGCACTTCATGAACACTATCTAACACTCATGTACGGCTTTAAGGGGTATTGATATTTCAAATAACTTACCCAATACTGTTAATACAATGGCAAAAACACCTCCTTTCCTCCATTCTTTAATATATTTGCTGCACACATCTGCTAACATTTATTTTATTTGTATTTAATTTTGTTTAACTCATTGGACAGCACAGACAAATATGGATCACAATGTTAGATCCAGTATTCATTTGGGGTTAGTCTGCCAGTATACTGTATAAATATAAAACGCTTTAAAAATGATTACATATAGTGCAAAAATGATTTCCCCGTCGCTTTCTTTCTTCTGCTGCTCTCCTCACAGATGCTCTGAAGTCTCATAACCCTTGGGGAAGGCCGGGGCTTCGCCGTTGAGGGATTATTCAAGTTTGGGGAATAATGACCCCCTTATCTCTCACAGGCTCTTTGCAGAAGCTTCTCTTGGGCCCTGTCAGTTCCAGGCCCTCCACTTTGGATGGATATATCATCGGAGATCCCTCCCTCACAATTACACACTTCCTCATCTCACTTTCCCCGCCTTATGCCCTTTTCTAGCTGATAATACCTTATTGTGGAAGCCATAAAAAGAGGGAAAGTTATCTCATTTCCACCTGAGGTCATTTTTGGGGGTGGATTTTTCTTCTTTTTCTCTCTCTCTCTCTCTCTTTTTTTTTT
>CAFUXE010000395.1:1229715-1253662 GCA_903364295.1 Serranus cabrilla
TTTTTTTTTTTTTTTACTAATGGTTCTCAACTTTGCTTCCCTTCGTCTGTGGTCTTGTCCTCTTTCTCTCTCATCCTCATTCACTCAGTGGCGCACACACTCACTGTATCTCGCTCTCTTTCTCTCTCTGTGGTGCGTTGGGATAATAGGCTTCAGCTGTGAACAGTGTTCTAATTTAGATTCCTTTTATTCCAGCTCGTCCAGCCACCGTACATCTGTAAATGCATTTCGAGATATTGTCCATTCAATGTCAATTGAAGTTAATTGTCTATTGACTTCCTCACCTCCTGCATGCACTTTTTACTGCGTCCATGAGGGGATTATCTCATTGTGAACCACCTCTATGGCAAAAATTGAACTAATGTCAATTGGACAAGTAGGTGGGATATAAACTGTTTTAGTTTTGGTTACTTCATTGCAATATTTAAAGTCATCCACATGCTGGGTTCTCTAATTAATTATTCCTAGTGGTGATACATTTTAATAGTTGCAACGAATGTGCCTTGTGTCATTCAAATTTGCTTTGGTCATCTTTGGTCATGGATTTTAGAATCAACAGAATGACAAAGGAATGTTTAACAGTCTTTTCAACTGCACACAACCATAAGTCCTTTCATCCATTTCTACTGTTATCACCACGTTAAATGAACAAACATATGGGTCAGAAGGTCCCTGCTAGCCTTAAGGGTATCTCTGGAAATTGTCAGGATGGAATCTGCAGTGCTGACAGGTCAAAACCGGTCGAGTATTATGTTCTTATGGGAACAATTAAGGACTTTTTTTTCCCTAAACCTTGGTCGGTGGTTTCAATGACACTGCAGCCTTTTTTACAACTGCAAACCATACGTGTATCTATAATAACGTGTGCGCTGTTCTTAGAACGCTCCACTCTGCTTTGTATCATGAGCAGCAAATTGCTCATGTGAGTCGTTTTAACAATCGCTCAAATGGTTCGTGTTACTATTAGCCTATTTTATTTACAAAAACCTTACGCTAACTATGAACACGTTTTCTAATCGCTTAACCTTTGCCATATTTCATAGTATTTTTGCCACTGCAATGCCCCTTCCATAATTCCTTCTCCCCTATTTTTGTTGCGCTTTTTCTGACCACACGCATCTTTGATTTCAGCGACCACATGCAGTTTCTTTTGTGTCTGCAGCTTGCATGGTTGTGATTCTATTGCATTCACAATATCTGACATATAAACAAATGGCAAAGTACTAACATTTGCTTCTGTGGTAGTTCAGAAGATGTCTCCAAGACCACATTTTCCCATGATAACACATAGACTCACAGGGTGAAAACAACATGCCTGGTAATGAGCAAAAAATACTTTTAGTTCCTGATTTAGTTAAGTTTATAGAGGCTTCTTAGTTCCTGAGAGAAACTGGTAGAATAAGGCTGTGTCAAGTCCAACAACTCAGCTCCCCCATGGCTGTAATATGTTAATTCATCTCATGAAAAGGTGAGGTGAGAGTATACAGCAGATTCAGGTGATTGGGTGATGGCACATAATGACAGTCACATCACAGAGTAAAATGATTATTTGGATTCATACTGAGGGAGAGATCCAAAGCAGAACTCTTTCTCCCTGTCTCAGACGTATTGTCAGTAAACTCTACAACCTTTTTCAATCAACTGAACAACTCCAAAAGCAATGTTTGGTCCTGCTCAAACCCCTGTTTACAACATTTATATTTCATGTATTTCTTGGCAAAATCAACCTCGAGTCAAGACGGGAACAACTCAGGAATAAGTTAGAGAGAGTTTTCATGTGGGGTTAGTCCATGGTTAGACCAGTGAGAGGAGAATGATGAGTGAACAGGACAGCAAATCAGAACTTACTGGGCTCATGTGTAAGCAGGAGGTCTTCAGCTTTTTGTTAAGGCGTTTGTTTGCTGCAAGGGTCTCCTCTTGGTGTACGGGTGGAGAAACCCAGAAAAATCTCCTTACTGCAGAAAAACTGTTTGTATTCATTCATTTCTGAATTGAACAAAACAAGAAATTGTGTAATTTAAACATCAATTCCTTATCAACCCTGCTTTTATGTTCAATCAATGATCAAAGTAGGGCTGTAGTCTACCAAAGAAAAGCTTGGTTGACTAAAATTCAATCTCTTAAACAAATTGATTGGTTGATGGGGGAAACTACTTTGTATGTTATCTCTGGATTAAATAAAATAGCCACAGTGCACTGGGTGCACGCTACCTGGTAGTGTTGTGGGTCCACCAAAGCAAAAAAGAAGACCATCTGGGGGTCAGCCTCTCTCCCTAGGTGCTTCAGCCTCCCCTTAATCCAGAGTAAGGGCCATAGAAAGCACTCTACTCTCGGCAACCAAAAAGAATATCAACCAACCACTGTCAGCCCTGTGTCAAAGATGGCCAGAGTAACAAAAATAAAATGGACGTGGGCATCTTTACTTCTTAAGAAGTCACTAAGCAATGTGTTCAGTTTCACAGTCTAATAAAACTTCCAAATGTTTACTCAATCTTCATATCGACTGATAGTCTGAGAGGGACAATCAGATCTCAGAAAAAAGAAAACACACACACACACACACATACAGGTGCCTTCCAATTGTTTTCCTTGTACAAACTCACGCACTCTTCTACTGCTGGCATTGTGAGTGCTGACACCTATCACCTAACCTAATAACGTCCTGCTCCACATACATCATCCCCGGATTTGATTAGAGATCCGAGATCTGATTTATTTATTTGTTTAGTGCCGAGACCCCACCGTCATTATTTTCCCTTGTAAATAATTCAATAAAAATGTCAACCACCGACCCTGCTCTACATTAATATTATGTGTAATAAAGATAGTGGGAGGGAGCAGGTGTGTACAGGTACAATGGGGAGAAGCAGACATATAAACACGCCATCAGAGCAGATAGTATTATGATGAGATAAAGCAATATAGTTAGATTTGTAGAATAAGCTTAGGTATCATACTTTACTGTCATGTTATGGTTGATGTTGGATAAATGATTTACCAAACATGCATGTGTCACCTCAGTGGGCTGTATAAGTTATTACATTGATGCAGACAGCAACCCTAATGCATATAGTGAGCTTTCACATGCACAATAACATCTATTGCATTTTCTATTGCATATTTTATATGTTTACTACATAGGCTCATGAACAGTTTCAGTTTTATGAAGTGAACATTAAGTGTCACCTCTCAGGGTCATCTACATAAAAGGTTTTTTTTAACTTCAAACTTGGCACAATGTTTTCCAGTGACTGAGTTGAATCAGAGAGTGACAAAAAATTCTAACTTAATTTTCCTCAAAGCTGCATAATCATACTTTTATTAATAATTGTCTCAAATGACTCTGTAATATGAAAGGGGGCGCTTGCAGTGACAATTGCACAAAGAATTAGCAGCCAACTCGGCAGCTCTGTGGAGCTTTTTCACATCATTTAGATCATTGTTTGATTTTTGTGGCCCACAAATTCTGCTTTCATCAACCTTGTTTCGAGCAAAAAAAGGCTCCAATACACCCACTGTACACTACAAGCCCCACACCAAATGATAAACAGACCAAGTTAGGAACTAGCAGGGGAACATGAGCTTTCAGCAGCTAAAGAGCCAGATATGTTTTGTGTTTCTGATGCTTAATTTATCAGCAAAAAGCTCACTGACAGCATTTTTAAATCATGGAAAAGTCCACAGTGACTGGAGCCAGAGGACACAAAAAGTTTATTGCAAATACTAAGTTAAAACTACATTCTTTCTCTCATCATAACCTAAGTGCACTTTGTACACCCACTATGCTCCATCTGACAAAGTTCCCTACCACTGCATGGCATTGGTTTTCCAAAGTTGTGGATAGTATCTGGTATCTGGCACTTTTTGGTACCACCTCACTCACACATAAAAAAAAAATCCTCTATGTGAATGCTGATGGATCCAGTGAAATCTGGATGGAGTGAGCAACATGCCATGTGTCATGTTAAATATGTAGTAACTGTAGTTTTATGTGGCGTTGCTCTGATGAGGATCAGCTAAGAATCCTGTCTACATTGACAGGGTAATGAAATTGCCTAGTTGGCACTCTCTCTTTTCAACAGGGTTAAAAGTAATGATGTCCAAATGAAGCTCCATGAAGGTTGTGAAGTTGTTTTTGGTGATCTCACAAAATAGCGATCTGGGATTAAAGAAAAAAGCTCAAGAAATTCAGTGTCCTTTTAACCCCCTTTGTTGAACAGAGAGCAAATGAAGAAAATCAAGAAAATGGTTCATGAAGTTTCACTTGGCTAACACTTGTTGAAAACACACTAAATGATCATTCTGTGAGTGTCATCTAAGGAATTAACAATTAATGGTTCATGAAGTTTTATTTGGACATCACTGATGTGAACCAAAGATCCGAGCATTTATAAATCAATTACATGAAGGTTCTTTTAAAGTGATTTTAAAGTGATGAATATAACATGCACCTGAAACACTCAATAGCAATAAAAATGATCCCTAGCCAAATTATCACGAAGAAGCAGCATGAATGCTTTTACCTACCCTGTTCTGTACCTTTTCACTGTGTCCATATTGTGATTTGACAGCATCTTCCAACCATCAGTCTTGAGGTCATCAGGGCCCTGTATGTGTGCAAGATGTCTGTTTGGCTGTCGTGAGCTAATGCAGTCCTGCTGCACATGAGACCTGAGATAATCAATACTCTGTCAGACATACTTAGAGCACCTCTGTGTTAAGGCAGCTGTAGGGAGGGTCCCCTCTGTCTCAGACCGAGATAAAGCCACCAACCTCACGTCCCCCAAGAGCTCCCTTCTAAAGACAAGGGTCGCCACTATCCACTTCTAATCTTCTCTGGCTTCAGAGCTGCTTGCTCACAAAAAAATAAAGAAATAAAAAAAAATGCCATTTGCACTCAGGGGAGCATCGCACTTGCAGAAGTGCCTGCTGCACAATAATTGCAGACAGACTGCTAGGTGAGGGGGGATATGACAATCTGAGATGGCAAATTGATTTTCACTTAGGATGGAGCACATGTTTTTACATTACATATTTAAAGGGAAATGGGCTGATAGGAACTCACAATTTCTTGTTTGAGAATGTGAATTTGCCTCAATCTCTTTTGCAGCAAATCCTATAATTTGACACCCAAATTGGCAGAAGTAGCATAATGCAATACAGTATATGGTCAAATCCAAATCAGATTGTCCTCTAAATGATCAGATGAATGCGTGTCTCGCTGTGAATGCTAAATTGTGGCTCTCTCATCTTGGATCCTCCAGAATTGCGTGTAAATCCCAAACACAGAGCATTCTCATTTCAATCCATAAACCATCGTCAGGATGTTTCATCTCTTTAGCATGGATAGGGCTTGTTTCACTCAAGCCTCCCATCTCAGGGTTTCTATAAGAGCACGTGCCTCATTATTGGGTTTCATCTCCCGCCATATTTTCTCCTATGGGAAATCCATTGTTTCAGTATAAAAAGCATCTCATTTCACTCTCTGATTTGTTTACTTGGCTAATGGGACTGCAGTGTCCTTTGTTGAGCCTTTGCAGAGCGTGACAGAGCTCTGCTGTATTGTGGAGAGCGAGTTTGGCTAGAAGAGAGGCTGAATCTCACCATTTGATATCAGGGAGGCTTTCATGCTAGATTTAATGACTCTTCGCCAGCTGACATAATTGCACTTTCAGATTTTTAATAAGAATTTTAACATAATAAGGGAGTAATATGCAGTGTCGTGAACACCACTTTTTACAAATGCTTTCCTTTTTAACTGTGATAATAATAGTAATTACATAGATAATATGCTCTAATTGCTAGGAGGGGATAAATTACTTTTTCCCCCTAATCCCATATCTGCTAGCAGCTCTCCTGCTCTTATTGTCTGCTCTTGCAACAGGTTGCATCAGACATTAAAGGAATATTTGAACATACAAACAAGCTGTTGGTCTTACATTGTATCAGCAATGCTGACACTCATAAAAAATATTTAGGATTTAAGTGTGGGGGTTTAGAAAAGATGTCAAGATAATTGTCTGTCATAGAGATATCACTGACTCACTAAATTTTAAACTGTACGTCCTGCTGAGGTGGCAATCCACACAAATTGTGTTTTCATGCAATGCTGCAATTTAGCTGCCATCCCAATATATAGCCTTCAGCTGTTTGCTTGCATACATTAGGTCAAGCCCTGGAAGGTAAAAAGGTGCTGCCATATTTTTGGTGTCAGGTGAAATCCGTTTAGCTACAGTTAAATTTAAACTGAGGGTGAAGTGTGTAAGTCAGTTCAGAGGCTTGTGGAAATGATGCGTCCCTAACATTGTTGAAACTCTTCCAAAGCCAACTTAACCTAATTTTGTGTGTCAGCATGTTAATAATTCCTTAGTAGCACTAAATACAAATTATAGCTTGTGACCTTACGATAGCGCTATGAAGTCAGGGAATCACCAAAGTTTTGACAATTGAGCACATGAATGTGTGTGCCAAATTTCATGCCAGTCAATCTAATATTTGTCAAGATGAAGTACAAACCTCTTGTAGATGGAGAAATGAAGCCAACAAGTAAGTGCCAAAAAACAGCAGTTCATTGAATGTCAACTTGAGGTTGGCCTAAAAAAACAAGTTAGCCGCAAAGACCGCCTTTGTTTAAAGGCCAAACTTTAAAAAGCAGAAATAAACATGTTTAGAGGCTGGTACAAAAAAAAGTTTGAATCTCTAAAGCTAACTTTGTGACAACTAAGGCTTAAAGTGATGCGTAGTTAGGGTTTGGTTACTTTGAGTTGTAGTTAAATGCCGTCACAGGTGGCTAGTCAGTGCATTGCCTCAGCCTCCTCGACAATTTTTGGATTGGATGGATGCTAGGCTTAGCAAGTCTCTGCCAAGAAGGTGACAGCTAGAGCCACACACCACTGCATCCATGTTTTAAACACTCTGTGGTCGAGACATTTTATCCAATGACACAAATGTGAATCTCATAAGGGCACTAGGAAGAAAAAGTCAGGGGACCATCAAACTCATTAGGATTCATCCTCTGGGGATTATGAATATGAATATGAAGACAAAATTTAATGGTAACACAAGCCAACAGACTGGCAGTGCTTTCCACAGAGGCATCCAGTTAGCACTGTTAAAATAAAGCTATGAACAAGATTGGTTTGCAAAGTTCCTGAAAACTAGACACTGAGATACTGAATGAGTATTTTGCTTGCCAACGGTTGTACAACCAAAACTTGCCAAATGTACTATCATGACATCACAACAACACACTTTGTGCTTTAGCTCAGTGAATGATGATGCCAGCTTGGCAGAGGCACAGCTCTCCTTGGCCGGCTTATCAGAAAACAGCATTGCCTGAGCTGTTGTCAGAGTAGAAAATGCCTTTCCCTGCATCTCTCACTGAGTCCTTGGGCCATCACAGGGTGAAATGCCCATTGTTTTGTTTATACAATATCAGAGGTGCTGGCGCCTTAATCTCAATAAAGAGGGCCATTGGACTGAATTATCTGTATGATTGCCCTTTAGAACTGCTGTCAATGCTATTCTCCTTATCCGGCTTCTCAAAGCCTCTCTCCCTGCAAGAAGTCTATGTGAGGGGAATACAATGCAGGCAGTTCAGACGCCACAAAAGGGCATTGCATTAGAAAGCCATACCTCTGCTGTGTGACCTTTGGCTATGCTGGGGAGGTCGGTTGAATCCCTGTGGACACCCAGTCAGCTCCAGTCAAGGGAACAGAATAGATTCTAAATCTGTGATTCGGGGGCTGCACGTCAGCAAGCACCCAGGCAAATGGCACCTTATTGTTTTCAGTGTTTCAAGCTTTTGAATGTTTGGCATTGGTGGCAGAGATACTCTGCAAATACACAAACCTGTGTCTCACACCTGGATGTGACTGCGATATGAATCCATGTCAACATGTGGTCGAGAATGTTTCACCTTTATTACAATACATACACTGCATGCTTTTTCTGTTGTGGGCATGCTGTTATAAAACTTTCTTACTGTTAGCAGGAAGTTTCAGCAACTTTATGCATTTATATCCATTATAATATATATGTCCTTACACTGATTAAAGGGCATTTTGTTTAATTGGGGTTTTTATATCATTCTGTGGCTTCCCACTAGCGTTTCTTCTGTGATTAATTAATTAATAATAACCAAATATTCACATTTTGGTCAAAGTCTTAGTACGTCTTATTGTTAAAAATACTACTTTCCTAAGCCAATAGTAACTTGTTCCCACATGACCTGACATATGTTTCTGGATGATGGCGTAGCTTCGTACATTTATTATAAATAGCCATTTTGTATTACTAATCAGTATGCTGGGGAAGCTAAGAGACAGAAAGTCACAAAATATCACAAAAAGCAGCTCAAGTCAGTGGAAGACCAACAACTCTTGTGTTCGGCGAGCTAAATAATATTTTAACCAATCTGGCGGTCTTGAAGGAGTCAGATGGCCCTTTCCAACAGGAAACTGGAACCATTATATTACTTTCTTATGAAGCCACAAGACTCCATTGACAAAAACAACAATTTTACATTGCAGAACACAGGAGTTGTGGGTCTAACATTACCACTGCTTCATTCATCTTGTGTTATTTTTTGGGATCTGAAGGAATGTGGCATCCAGACTGTTGCATTTAAGGCCATGATTTCCAAACTTGGCACAGCTAACGGTGACTAAGCTATGCTAAGCTATTCATAACCTTTTGATTAGCATACTGTGGTTACCTACGTCACTGCTTTTTGCTAAGGTTAAGTGAGTGTTTTTCTATTTTAAAACCTGAAAAAGAATGCAGATGGAGACATTCTTTAAAACACCTCAAATCCACCAACAATCATTTGTAAGCAAAGGGCTTCATAATTGCATTCTTTTCTCAGTGAACTGAGGATCAATCTTTTCCTGAAGTAGGACTGATACTGTATTTTTGTCTCTAGGTGTGTCAAAATGGGGGATGAAAGAAAGTGCTGCACTTAATTGCATGAAAAAAGATTTCAGTTTCCAAACCAATGAGTCATTGTGGGCTGAGAAGATACGCCGAAGCCCCTGGAGAGATGAAGAGAGGGGATTGTAAAAGCCTAAAATGGGATCATCTTGGCTGAGCTTTTTTTTTTTTTTTCAAGCAGAATGGGATAACAATTCAAACACTCAAGTACAGAATGCTGTCTGCTGTAATATGGCTGTAGCTCGATCTCCTTTGACAGTACTAAAAGATGCATTTCAAAATGCACCTCTGGTGTGCCTTACTGCCACTCATATTGAACTTTTTTTTTCTTTACCAGTCTGGACACAATACTGCTTTGCCCACACCGAAACTCGGCACTGGCAAAGTTTTCTGTGTTACTTATATGTCTTGGGCAATTTCTAGTTTGTATAAACTATTAGCTAAATAAGATTAAGATGTTGCTGTCAGTGAGAAAATATCATCAAATGGTCACAACTGATCCCACAGATGTGTTGCTCAGAGCTGTCGCTGGCACCATTATCATCATTAACACCACCATTATCATTAACACGCATCTTTTTTGTGCAAATCAACAAATTAGAAAACACAACATACTTCATTAAACCAGTTAACAAATCACGACTAAGTACCTAACAAGTATTGTTTCTTTTTTGTTTTCCATTTCTCAATGTGGACATCCAATCTGTAGAAGAAAAGCATACAGCATTTGGCTTATTATTGCAATGCAAGTTTCAATTCCCACAATCACACAGCCCCATCAGCTGCACTCTTGTTGGCAAACATGTCCCAACACATCATCCACTATTAAACTCACAGCAGTGAGGTGTTTTGTCTGGCGCTGGAGCACATCTGGAGCACAAACGCTACTAGCCGATTGGCTCGCAGCAGCATGTAACTCCAGCTAGTGGTGCGAGTTGGCCGCAAGCAAGGCGGCACCACCATCAGACTGAGCTTCTGTCTCTTTTTGTTGTATTTCCTCAGCAGCTAAATCTGAATCCTACAAATCTGCTTTGACTGTGACAAAATGTTTTAAAATGTAATATGATCCGTGCTGTTCTTTGTGCAAACTGTTAAATTGTTTGGCTGTCCGAAATGCAGTTCTCCGCTCCAAGTAAGCAGTAGTGATGCCTCCAGGCAGTAGAGGGGAAGCTAAACTTATCTCAGTCAGACTCTCACGGTAGTTCTTTTGCAGTGAAGACAGTTGATGGTGGCAGCAGCAGCTGGCTGCAGTGATACAGAGAACAAAACTGAGCTGTAGACTACTTGTATTAAAAACTAAATCTTACAGAGTACAGAGAAACCAGTAAATTGCATTCTTCATCAGTCAGTTACAGTATGTTATCTTCCACATATAGTGTAGCCAGAAGCTACTGCAGATTGTACAACGGTCACATCATTTGAAAGTAACCATAACCAGACCCGACTCATAAATGAATGTCGACATTACAAATGGGGGTCTCATGATTTTTTGAAAGCTCTGAGATACTAGATTCAATCCCACGTGATGTGAATGCTGCATTATTTTCTTAAATAAATGTAGAATCCAGAACACCATGACGCATCAAGCTCTATAGCATTTAATAATGACAAGATTTATGGTGTGGTGCCTCCATGATTACTACGGTACATGACCTTGTTGTCACGCACTGTGCTGTTGTCTGCTGTCAGCAACATGGTTAATATACAGAACCCAAGGCCCAAACGTATCATCAAAACAGGTAAACCATTATACCATAGTGATGATTAAAGATGCTGATGAACATTCAGAACAATATAGCACCAACTAATTTCTATGTAGGGCTAAAGCGGAGCATATCTTGAGCAGGTAATGAAGTCACACTACCTCCATGTGTGTCGAAATCCGAGTTTTTCTGTTCTGTGTTCGGGTTCCTGGTGTAACAGATTAATGAGTGATCCTGTTGATTTACAGCTTTCAGCCAAACATGTCTGTGGTTGTTGTAGTTATTCAACTCTGATTCTAAAAAGTTGGGACACTTTGTAAGAAGTAAATAAAAACAGAATGCATCAAATTCAGATTATAGACAGTAAATTTACATAAAAAAAAATGGAACAGAACAGATATTGTCTTTGTAGATTTTTGAAATATCAAAAGGGATATGTTTTATCTACATTTTAGACAGCGTTCCAACTTCTTTGGAATCGAGGTGTTAGAAATAGGCTCTTATGACAAATTCTGACAATGTATTGAAAAACTAAACAAAAACAAGCAACTAACGAGATGTCATCTACGCAAAAAAAAGTTGTATTTATCGAAATAAAAAACAAGCTAACCGCTAATTCTAGGCTGTGGCTATGTGCATAACTGTATGCAGATCTCCAATAACCAGCATACACTAATGACAGTTGCATTTATTTTATTAGAAAATACTATTATACACATAGAAACAACTTACAAGTACTTACAAGACTCCACTGGAAGATCACCCGGATGGTAACGGACTGAAACCTGAGATCTTTCAAAAGCTCCAGCCTTCTACTAAACCATGTGCTCACTTAACTTCTGTCTGCACAGGAAGTGATGCAAAACCAGGACCATACAATGGAGGGAGCTAACCTAAACCCAAATCCCCAAACATTAGGAACATGGTCTAAAATATAATTAAAAAAGAATGCAATAATTTGTTAGTCCTTTCTACAGTATGTTTAATTGGAAACTGTTCAAAGACAATCTATATCATGTTAAAACAAGTAGACTATTGTAGTGAATTTCTCATCTGTACATCAACAATTGTTTTGAGCAGCTCTAACTGTGGCAAATACCTTGGATATTTATTTGGATCATTATATTTTTTATATTTATTTGAGAATTAGTCCATTCTCCAATGACCAGCTATGAAACTGTTACTGCTTTACCAGAATGTTTTTGGACATGGCACTGGAAATAATCTAATTTATACATACAGGAGAACAATTATGAAATGAAAGACACTTTTTGATGCATGAATGCCAAATGTAACCAAGAAAAGTTCAGAGATGAGGCTGTTAACAATACCAATAGTCGTGTGGGAGGTTTGTAGCATCCCTCAGGGCTACATTTGCATAAAATTTCCCCATGGGCTTTGACACTGTTACCGGCCACTTTTACATGTAGCAATCTTTTAATATTCCACTCCTTTCTCTCCTCTTCAGTGTATTTCATTACACAGTTAAGATTCCCTGCCTCAACTGTTGACCTCTGCACCGAGCAGCAGTTTCCACCGAATCAAAGGCAGAGAAAATTTTAATTACTCTCTTAACTGTTCAACAGCAGTTATGAGGTTAGAATGGGTGAGAAAGGACAGTGCCAAGAAATGCAATTTACTGTTCCATCCAGTCCGCCTAGTCTTTGTTTCATGCCAGTTTGAGTTGAAGATTTAAAGTGAGTCAGGGCCCAAAGGAAAATGATTAGATATTAGAGCACAGTTAGGGCTACACCAGGCAGCAACATACTGGCAGCTCCTACTGGCAGAGAAAAGGTGGCTGTTTAAAGCTACATTAATCAATTTGGGGGCTATGGGGCAGAAGAACTCCAACAACCATTACTGCCTTGTAAAGTTGTTAGGGCTAACGTGTTAGTTTTTCTGGCCATCTGTCTGAAAATAAATCTAATAGCTTTTTTAGCTCTGTTTGGTGACCCCCAACCCAAAACATGCATATACAACAACAGCATATGCATACTTTTTATATAAGTATCAGATAGTTGTAGATATTAGTGTCGGACTGACCCGGTCACACTCATTCAAATCTGAACATACAGACATGACTCACAAGAAGTCCTACACTTTCAGACAGCATTATCTCCAAAGTCCATAACAGATGAAAATTCTTACATGTGCTTGACAATCATAGGAAAAGACGAGCCTCATAATCTTGCTTGAAATTTATATTTTTAGTTTTCTTCAGGGTTAAATTTGTAACAGTGAAAACAGGAAGTACTGAAATCTTGTTCTACATGACATTTAATGAATGATGCAAATTTGAAAGACAGAGAGAGAGAGAAATATAGGAAAAAGACAGCCTGATCCCACAAAAAACGTTTTTGGCCATAAACCTAGGTCAGTGGTTTAGTAACACAAATTCACTGAAACTGCAGCCTTTTTACAACTGTGAACCATATATGTATGTATATGTTTGTATAGTGCTATATCTGTAACGCATTAACATTGGTATTTTTTCCATGCTGCCTGCACATACTTTCCACACATTATGTGGCACCGGCTTGTAATTTCATGTAATTTTGTAACATCAGGTTGAAATAGTAATGAAACAGAAATCTGGGTGTAGTTTACATTTTACTGTCAAGGCCGAGTCCCAACCTCCACCCACAGAGAGCTTAACTGATGTTTCCTGTATGTGCAGGTATGGAGGCTCAAAATGGTATAAATTGGAATAGGACAGACCTTTACCACAATATATGAGGTTTTGTGGAATTAGGGTTGTGTCATGTGGCATGTGTGGTTAACTCATGTAGTGACTCTGCTAGAAGCCTGGATTTAAAGGGGATGAAGTCCAAAAAAAACAAAAAAAATTACAGTTTTATGTTATAATTTAGGTTATTTCAGGCCTACAAGTCTTGTAAGAAGACATCAGTATATGTCAGTAAACCTGCTCACAACCAGTTCATTTGATGTATTTACAAAAAGAAAATCATTAGTTTCACCCTCAATTGTGAGGAATCATAAACTGAAGTGATGAAATGGCTTTTACACTAGTGCTGTATAGCTTAAATGTTAACCAGTGTTACTGTGTCTGATCGGTAGAAATTGCATGTTATGTGTGTGAAAAGAAGAAAGTAGGGGACAGGACCGACACAAAGAACACATGGTTATTTACATGTCCGTGTGTGTGCATACGTGCATGTATGTACAGTATGTGTATAAGTGAGACTTTTAATTAAGTGTGCAGCATGTGTGTGTTTATCTGAGTGTTAGCCAAAGTGGGATGGGATGATGCAGGAGAGGTCCTGCTGGGGAGCAGCAGCCAGGGAAAACATCTGGTCTTCATCAGGCACGATCAGGCACAGAGGCCGGGAGCAGGCTGGCAGATGGTGGAGAGGTCTCTACACAATAGGGAAAGCCCACTTCCCCCAACAGCAGCATCATTACCACCTACTCACACACAGATACACACATACACAGAAATACTGTAGCTATGCATACACACAGAGAAAGTTTTAAAATCACCAGGTATTACTACATGACATGCAGTGTTGGGAAAGTTACTTTTAAGACTAATCACTTACTTTACTAAATAACTCTTTGTATTGAATAAAGTACTTTTAAGTTACTTATTTATTTATTTATTTTAATATTCCGTTTGTTGTGTTGTCACTTGTCTCTTATGAACAAGAAAACATGGAAAGCATATAAAAAAAGGAACACGTTACTTGCATTACTTGTTACAACAAAATAGTAATCTGAGTACTCTAACACGTTACTTTGTAATGCATTACCTCCAACACTGATGGCATGGCTATTTCCAACAAAGAAGAAGGCACCAAAGTGAATCACTTGTGCTTCAAGGTGTGTCCCAATGAGCTGAATCAGAACATGCAGTTTTATTTAACTATGTCCCCTACAAAATATCTGGTTTATTAACTTTAATACTGTATTATTAATGTATACATTCACTGACACTATTCTTTGTAATTCTGTGATATACTCAGGGCTGCTAACTCCTACACATTTACCATGACATACATTCTCAGGACATGTGTTAGAACTGATCACGGTTTGGAAATGAGTGAAAAAAAGTGAAAAATGTACCCGTCGTTTGCAGAAACCTGGTAAAGCCAGCCGTTGCTGGTGGGCCGTACTTGGAATGAATAACAGAAGGAATAAAGACTTGCATTGCAGCAGTAATTTCTAAAATTTAATATACCAAATAAAAAGAAGAAGAAGAAGTCCTAATTTGATAAAACTGTTTCCAACAGAGAACAAATGATAGAGTTCTGCACTGGGTCAAAAAATTCTGTAATGATGATGTTAAAAAATGTAGCGCTTGTTAATAGGGACAAGGCAAGGCAAGGACAGTCGAGAAAGAATAAAAAAAATAACTATAATTGCCCAGCTTACTTTCCGTTTACAGCTTTATTTTACTTTTAAAAATCTTGTGTTAACTCAGAAAGTTGGCTCTGACATGATAAAGTGCCCTCTCGTGTGCCCTTTAAACGGGAAAAGAATTTGACAAAGTACCCTCTAGGGTGCCATAAATGGAGAAAACATGATGAACCCTCAGCAGTGCCCTTCTAGTGGAGAAAATGTAATGAGGTGTGCTTCTTTCTGTGTGCTGAACCGCATGTAGCTGGTGCCCTTTTTATTTTTTTTGCCTGGTCCCTCAGACAGCCGGAGTCCAACACTGGCACAGAATGTTCAGAATAAATACTCACATACACATAATTATGAAAGAAAACTTAGTATGGAAATACTCCATGTATATATTATTTTTTTTTAAATGAACCACTTCCCTGTGACAGCCAAAATTCAGTCTTCAAAACCTGAAGTGAGACCTCTGATACAAACTGTGCTGCAGGCTTTTGAGTTTATCCTCAGTTAACACTCCTGAGCGTGACTGAAGTTTCCATGATTTAAGGTTTGTGGCAATTATCATATACAGTATCTTTGATGTCTGAACCACCAACCATCGGCTCCCCATGTTAGTTCAGCTGTGTGCTATTAGGTTGTCGGCTGGGTGGGTATCACCTGTCAACAACCGCTGGGTGTTTGCCTGAATCGCTCAGCCTCCCACCAGCCTTTAAGTTTGTGCTGCTGTGAAGTGATTGATGACAGGTCAGCCACCAACGGCCTCGCAAAATTTCCAATTCTTCCACAGGGAAATTGCTCATTTCTTCACAAGTCTATTTCAATTTTTGCTACACGGCAGCGTGCTAAGTTTATGCATTATGCTGGCACCTGGACGCAGAATTGTGATGAATTACGTTGCACGTTGGACGGAGTAGAAAAAATATATATATTAATTTGTGTTACTTCATTGTTTGCTTTTTTCTCGTGGATGGCTTGTCAAGGAGGGTATTGTTGCAAGGTAATATAAAAGTAAGCAGGCGTGACACTCTTATTTAGATAACCACCTCACTCCCTCTCTCTCGCAGTTTCTACACGACTAAAACTGCCACTGTGACATTGTCGAGGGCTCTTTTTTTTAAAGTCCCCCTGCCTTTTTAAAATACAGAAATGGTATCCTATTCGCTGCGGTGCGGGCTTCAAAGAGGTTATTTGTCATCATACAGATTTATGCTGTCATTCAGGGACATTTATATCACTTTAAGCTCTTTGGGTGTTCCAGCTCTGGTGCTGGGCAGACAATTCTGCAGAGACCCAAGCTTCTCTGTTTCATTTTCCTCCTTTTTGTATTTCTCCCCTTTACCAGAGAGGAGTGAACGTGTAATGATTGTTACTGCTTCAAAGGGCACATGTTGTAACAGCGTTAAAACAAAAATGGGATCTGGTTGGCTTCTGTGTGGCCGGGCTTACCTAGAGAGGCCCTCTTTGGTGATTAGTTCAGCGAAAAAGTGTCTTTTTTAGGTTTGATACAAACACAGATGGATTTATCAATTCAATTTAACAAGCACAGCACAGAGTGTTTCACATTTTGATGATTGAGGTTGTTTCCTGAGTGACAAAAGTGCTGCAGTTGTGCTCGAACACTTGACCCTACCCAGGCTCCTCTGTCATTTTTCAGGCTTAACTCTATATATTGTCATTTATGTAGCTCCACTATAGAAGGCAAGCTGGATGCTTTGGACATCCAGTTGTTGAAACTTCCAAAGAATCCTCACATACAATAAGCATGTGGAGCCATGATCTGAAAGGATCCTAAGCCTCTATCCTGCTGATGCTCTGATGGTGCCAAATCGATTTCTGACTGCCTGCCAGTGGCCTTCTTGTCATTCACATCCACTGCCTGGAAGCTAGGAAACATGGCAACCAGAACAGCTGAATTTTCATGGAGCAGAGGGGGACTTATAAAGAAGCAGAATGGACTTTGTACTGTATATTTTCATTTTATGTGCTGTATTGTATTCGACTGAGATGTGAAATACTTGCTTAAATATTCTTTCTATAACTTCCAAGGTCCAAGATAAATGGAGGCAGTCTCAGAGCAAAATATCAGTAGGCTATCAACAGTCTGCTTTAAATAAAGTTATTGCTTCATTCATGCATTGAATGACACACTAAAGACCCAGCCATTGCCTTTCAGCAAGTCAAGGTGGCTCAAATTTGATGCCTGTCGAGACAGATAACAAAGTTATCTGATTATTGTGCGAGGATGAATATGTGAGCACATTGAGTAAATTGATGCACATATAAAATGAACAAGACAACAGTAAATTGTAGAGATGCCCAAGTCAATGCCAAGAAACGGTATATCAGGGCCAACCCAGGCATATTTAAATGGATTGGTATTGGCTAGAATAAAACAGATCCAAATCTGATCCTTTCTTTTCTGTATTCTACTTTGTTTCCTTTACAACAGCCGGCCGACAGAGCGAGCATTCCACTCCATGTGCGAAAGTTAGTGTGAATATGGAAAACGACTTGGTTGCAGCGGTGATTGACAACAACATTTGCAAAGCTAATTATCCTTTGCAATGAGCAGTAAAAAAAACAGCAGCAGGCAGCAGCTTCTTGTGTTTGTGCGTGTCAGAAACATATTTAATCAACATCTAAGTGTTGGATCTGACAAATGTACAGCCTGCAAATTACAGTATACATATATTAGTTGCATATGGGATAACAATGGAAACCTAAATTGCTAGATCTCTGTGTTTAGAAGGGACATTTCTACAAAGCAGGTTCGGTTATTTTACATTATGTCATGAAACGAACCCAAACTATGTCCCTTTTGCTGAGCATCATGTGGCACTTTTTTTAAAAGGTTATTTTTGGGGCATTTTTCATGCTTTATTGGATAGTGACAGAGAGAATGAAAGGGGGAGACAGAGGACTTGAACCTGAGTCTGCCACAGCAAGGACTCAGCTTTGGTGGTAAAGGCGCTCTACCACTTCACCCAAAGGACAGAATAGGGGGATTGCTTATGACCCGCAATGAAAAGTATGACTGTTGTATTTGGCACTGTGACACGGTCACAATTTCAATTGCATTACTGTTGTGAAACTGAAGTACTTGATTATGTTTAGGTAGTGATGGCCAAATTATGCTTCATTTACAATTTATTTTCTGAGCCCATGAGAAGGGCTTAAGTGTTGAAGGAAGACACATTTGAGACAACAAAACCATTTATGGCTCATGATGCTTCATTTGAACATCACTAGGTTATGGAAAAGGTCGTTCTTTACGTCAAAGCAAGAGAATTTTGCATGTCAATCTCAATATTAATGTTAAGTTTCACACAGTACACAGTGATCTCCAAGGTGAAAGTCCTGTTTGTTTGACAACTTTGAAAAACTGGTAAAGTGTCAAACAAATTCTTAGAATGTGATCAAAGGAATAAATGTGTAAGTATATCTTTAAAAAAAAAGGAAACTGATATAAACGACATTACCCTGTTTCTATATTCCTCACATCTCTTTGGCATACTGATATACATAACAGTAATTTTACTACTACCCCATATCTACTAGATTAATAGCGCTGTAATTTAAAAGCTATCAGTTATGGTGATAATTCTTATTGAAAAGTAGTCATTCCTAAACTTACTAAGAGACTCTTTATAAATAAATTATGAGGGGATATGTTTGGAATGCTATCAGCTGTAAAGAGTTAGCTAGCATCAATGGCCTGTTTGCTGCACTCTGTACATCCGTGACTGCCGAGGAAGCTGTGCTGTATTAACAGAGTTCCCCACAGTAATTCAGCAGTCATTATGCAGAGGTCCGCTCTGATGTCCTGCAAATTGCCAATTGCTTAAGCGAGGTTATATCTACCTGAAGCAGACAGACAGTGTTTAAAAAACATTTAAAGTAAATGACTTTGGGTGAAGAGGAGGCTGTTGCAGGGCAGAGCCACACTGTCGCTCCCAATGCAATCACACAGCAGCGCTGAAAGAGTGGCCTGCTTCAAGCATTAGCTTAGCCCTGTGACATTTTCCACCTGCACACAGAGTGAAAGGAAAGTGTGGCGCTATTCAGAATATTCAAGCACTGTGTGGAATAAATGGATGACTTATTTGGCATTTGAGGCAGGTTCTTGATGTTTCAAAGAGAGGGAAGTAAATCATGACCCCTCCATCATTGTAGAAACGTCAAGGGTCAATTTCTTTTTAAAAACCTTGATAGGAAAGACTTCTTTGTATGGAGATAGAGCACCACTTGAAAAGGACAAAGAGGAGTATAAAGCAGCTGCATTACAACCCAACAGCATAAAATACACTCTTTTACAGAAATAACAGTGTTTACAATTTGTTTGAAATTTATCATTGACCCCTTGTTTTGCCAGGAGAGGAAACTGAAGCACGCAATCAAAACTAGCAGCAGCACTCAACTCCAAATTTACAAAACAGAACTGTATGTGTGTGTGTGATCCTCTTCCCACCAGACATCCTGTGAATATCATCTCCACTGCCAGGACGCCTTAGTAGCCACAACGTGTCACCTCGAGAGATAAAAGTCATACTTGATTTACCTGACAAGGGCTCTTTGAGCTCTCCTTGACCGAAAACGGCGGCGGCGGCGGAGCTGCCTCTGTAGTGAGACGCAGCATTGAAATGTTTCTACTTGCCCTCCCTTGAAAAACGTCTCCTCCCATTTTTTGCCAGAGATCTCCTCTCTATTCGGGCGGTGTCTCGGTGTCTGGCAGTTGTTCAGCTCGGCTTGGTGCTCAATCTTATTAGAGGGCGGAAGGTGGTTCAGAAGGTTTACGGTGACACTGACAGACCCCAACCACTTACTCCCTCCCCCTCCCTCTACCGCTTCCTTTTTCCTTTTTTTCTTGATGCACACACGACTGCACACTTCACATATCGACTGACAACGTAAACACACCGCTAACACGCCACACATGTAAAGTCAAGTCGACATTTCCTCAAGGTGTGTGTATTAACATGCATATAGAAGAATCATTGTTGGCATGTTGCAGAAACCCCAGTGATTTGTAGCGGATCAGTCATCTGTAATGCAATTCAAATCTATTACATCTGAACCCTGTAGCTCCCGGGCCTGTGACCTTGGCTGTACGCTTCTCCAGAGGCTCCTTTTCAAAGCAAGTACTGTTGACTTGTTGGTCATTTGATTTGTTGAGGGCATTTGCCTTGAATGTGAATGTGAGCTGAAACGCTGCTTTTTCAAGGTTATTGTTTGTCTTTGGGCCTTTTTATTTTCCTCCCAGATTTAAGCCATTTATTGAAGGCGCATAATAGCTATGTCATTCCAACCAGAGTAATACAGCACATTAGCACATTAACTATCGCAAAAGCTCAGGGGTATCAGTAATCAATGGATAAATGAAAAGAAAAAGGGTAGAGCGTGGTAAATAAATAAGGCATTGTGAGGTCGGCTATAAGCTGCTAATACCACCAGTGAAGGCAGCAAGGCCATGCAGCAGGGACCGTCCACACACTCACATTTCTGCCCCTGTGGCTATTCTATGCATTTAGCCCCTGACGCTTTAATCCAGCACCTTCCTATCGCTCAAGATCCAGCGATGGGTTGTCCTGCTATAATTGTGTTTTATCGATTCCGGCTTTGGTCTGACGCCTAGATATCTCCTGTAAATGGAGCTGCACAGATACAGTCAGTTTACCTGTATAAATATTTCAATAAAAAAGGCTTTGGGTATTAGGTTTTCCCAGGCCGACTTTGAGTTCCTGATCCCCCACCGCCACCCCACACCTCACTCCCCATGCCGGCGCTATTGATGGTGCCAAGTCGCAGACTAATGTGGACCCACATTAATGCCTGTGCTTACCCAGGTTCAGAAAAGTTTGGCTCCAGTTGAACTGATGATAAAAAAAACACCAGCTTAGTGTTGATGTGTTATTGAATTTTCCTCTAAATATATTTCATACCCCTGGCTCCATGCTTGAATGACAGACACACAGGCTACTATGCTAATTCTGGCGCCAAGTACAAAGGTCCTAAACAGGGATAATGTGATGAAATCTGTTTCCAAACAGCTCTGAATTTAATGGCACAGTCCCAGCAGGTTTGTAAGAGAGGTGCAACGGCTGGCTGCTTTTGAACTGCGAGTCCTCTGTTCCCCGGCTGACCGTCGAGATGGACAACAAAGCGAATCATCCTCCACTCCTCCTCTCTAGACATGAATTATAAAGGCTATCTCTTCTCCGCTACCCTCTCTTCTTTTTTTCTTTTTTTAACACCCTCTATTTTCCCTCGAGTCTTTTTCTTTTTTGGTCTTGCCTCTGGGTAGGGTGGAGTGTGCGAGGCCTTCCCGTCTGTCAGCCTGTTGGCAGCGCAGGGGCTTTGTGCATAAAATGAAGCAAGGAGCCGCCTTTTGCTTGGTCCCTAGATTACTTTTGAGCCACCCACAATGCTCTCCTCCTCCTCCTCGGCCTCCGACGTTCGCTATCTGCGTCTTCAGGGCATCTACAAAGTGCCCTCTGCCCGGTGGGAGTGACAGAGAGTAATAAGAAAACCGCTTAAGAGACAGGTGCTCAGAAGCTTTCATCGTTGTTTATTGTGGGTATATGTGTGTGAGTGTGTGTGTCTGCATTGATGTCTCAGGTGATGTCTCAACAATGAAGCGAATGGACTTCAGTGATACGCAGATCATAAATAATGAATTGAAGTTTGGGGCTCTAGTGGACGTCCGGTCAACAACCGAGAAGGCTTTGCCCCAGAAATTCTCTCAAGCACAAACATATTGGCCTAACTGGCCATCAGCTGCTGTTACCTTACCCCAGCCTCCCCCTGTCAAACATCGCCTTACTCTCTCTTCTTCACATTTATTCAGCTTTAAAGAAAGAAAAACAGCTGTGCAATGAGATGTAATCATCAATTAAGCATGCTCATTCTGGTACAAAACAAAGATTATTCCAAGAGAATGAAACTCCCACTGTTGCTCCTGGTTTCAGTGTTTTGATGCAATATACATTCAATCTTTGTCTTGCTAGTGATGTGTGCTTTTTGCCTCGTGCCAATTTTGTTTGCTTTTGTCTTTCCACTCCATTGTTTTCTTCCTTATGGCTACATGATGCAAGTATTTCCACACTGATAATCATCTGTGATTTACAACCATGGCTGAGTTATCCCAGCACTGCGTTTTGATGTGTGTACTACTGCTGCCAAACATCTGTCAAAAAACCTTTTCATTATTATGTTCACTTTGGTTCTGTTTTTTTCTTCTTCCTGCAGCTGAATGTGATTGTGCGGAGAGACTCATTTATGAAGAATGAAATCAGCCTGCGTGGACAGAGGTTCAGCCCCGCCGTGGGACATGCTGGGCCGGGGTCAGGCTGTGTAGTCAGGGGGAAAAGTGGTGCAGCAGCATAAATTAACACCTGAGCCCTGAGAGGCTGGAATGCACTGTACCCTGCTGCAACGAGGGGAAGAAAGCGAGGTTAGCATCTGGATGCACAGTGCCCGGCCATCAACACCCTGGGACAACACATAGCCTTTACCTGTATGTGAAATGCCACATCAACTCACCTCAAAAACAAGCTTAAAAATGGCAAACCGGCATCACCCACCACCCCACTGTGTTTGTTTGTTGTTGTTGGTTTGTACTTCTTTATTAGCTTCCTTTATGTGTTTCCCAGATTTTTTTTTTCATTACACCCATTTTGATGCAACCAACTTGCATGATTCTCCTCTGAGTCATTTCAATGTGGATAATGTTACTCAGGGGCTCCCTTGTATCGACGCATGCTGTTGGATAGAATTGGTGTTTGGCTAATAGACTATAGGAGTGAACATGGGGTAGGTCCTGTTGTTATTGAGTGTTTCATATTGGTAGGAGTAAAGTGCTGTAGGAAGTAATAGACTTGGTGGTTGTTATCGCTCCCTGGAGCTGCAGCAGGCAATCATCTAACTAAATGAGAGAGAGAGACAGAGAGAGAAAGAGAGAGACAGGCATCCCTCTGGAAAGACTATTGATGGCTGACAAATCACTGCTTTTGATGTACTTTTCAAAGTATGCCCTAACATCGACGTTCTTTTATTTATTCACATTTATTTATTTATATTTTGCATCATGCCGTAGTTTTACTACAAGTTTGGATTATGATCAGAGCTTGTAGAACCGCACTGAACCCCAGGCCGTTAGGCGTAGCGCACCCGCCTGGCCTTGTCATTAAGCAGGAATATTTAGCAAGAGCATGCTCAAGAACTAATTACCAAGCTGTCTCACTCGTGTGCCCCCACCCCCCACCCCCACTCTACCAAGGAAATGAGGGGCTTCGAGCAAAACGCGTGTGGATGGGAGAGACAGCGAGGCTAAAGAGGGACAAGAGTGAAGTCATCTTGACATGATAAACACAGAGACAGAGCTGAATTTATCAGACACGACAGGACTGTGTTGTAAATTGCAACAGGCCTCAGCCCATTTACATCAAGTGATTGAGGAAGGTGTCCTTCCCACACACATACTGTCAGTGTGTGTGTGTGTGTGCCTACGTGTGTATGTGAACAGGCCTTATTGACCTGACACTCTTTCAGACAACATGTACGAATATACACCATCATAGCTGGGAAGAGAAGAGGATGTTGCACTTGCAGCCCGTTTTTGTATTTTGTTGTGATTTTACATTTACAGAACTTAATGTTATGCAGCACATGTTCTGTCACATTCAAGTTTCAGTTACTTTCTTTTTGGCATATTTGCTCAAATGATCACTATATCTTCAGGTTCCTCTGGGTGCCCCTTATGGAATATGCCAGAATTCAGCGACCTTAAAGAAAACAACCAATCAGAGGCAAGAGTCTCTAAAGCAGAGTCAACTCATTCCTGCAGCACTAATTAACAAGCTAGCTAGCTAACGGGCTACTCATTTGTCTCCATCTCCCAAGCAGTGATTGACAATTGGTAAGAGACGCCTTAGTAGTGATTGGTTGTTTTTGTT